>CAOLHI010004096.1:0-134601 GCA_948474755.1 Ctenosaura bakeri | reverse complement strand
CAACCTAGGGCCTTTGATGGGCCTTGCTTTGCTTTATATTCTCATCTGTTCCTTTCTAGCTCTTATTGTAAGCTAAAATTCAAGCATATATATAGCAGAACCATTATCATGAAAGAGTGGTGTTTTTGCCAAAGAGGTCTCATGTTAGTATCCCCTTCCCACTTTTTGGTCAGAAGAAGAAATGAATCTTTCACTGGTATGGTTGAGTCAAGGATGTCTGCTGAGTTTTTTCCCATTTGATAGTCAACTATGAAAATGCATAATGTGGTTGTATATGGTCTAAATGATAGTCATGCTCTATTGTGAAGAAGTATGTTTATAGTACTGTTATGTAATTCTGTGTAAAATAATTCAGTGCCTTCAGGGAGGCAAAGTCTTTTGGCAACTGTTAATTATGACAATTAAAGCAACATAGGTCTGTGGAGACTAGGTATTTGGTGGACACATTCGGGAAGAAGGCTATTATCTTGCTGTCCTGCTTGGTAATAAAAGAAAATGATTTATGCCACTTCTGAAGGGATTTCCCACTATTTACATCCTGATTATAATCAAAGATGTGCTTGGACCTTCTGCCTGCAAGGCTTTGTTCTGCCATTGACATGTGGATCCTCATCTCGGAGCATTTGAGCTTCTAGGGTATCTGCATCCATTTCAATCGTTCAGAAAGTTTTTGCCCAAGAATGTGATGCAATTCAAATTGAGAACTTATATCTCAGAAAGGCCCTGTTCATGCAAGCTCTTCACCATTGCCTGTGTCTAGCATGTTTCAAGGTCTCTTAAAGGTCCCACAGGGTATGTGTATCCTTTCTGTTTCTGCAGTCCTGGAAATGTTGAGGGGACAGAACTGGAAAGGAACCAAAACAGTTGGGGTTGGGACCTCTGGCTGAGGCAGAGAGCTGTGATTCTGACATGTGGGTCAAAATAGGGATGGAAAGAATATTTACCAATTTTCTCATCCTTCACAAGAAATGGAGTGCACTGGAGTCTACAAAAACTTATGTTTATATTGGTGTCACAGGTGCTGCTGGATTCCTTTCTCTTCCTTGTTGTGTACACTGGTTGCATGGGTGGGAATTTTCATTCAAAGGTTTAGACTTGCTGTGGAAGTGGGCATCCTGGGTTGGTTCTTTTCATATTGTGGATAGGAATATTATCAATCATAAGCTGTTTTTACTTCCTCTGAAGGACCTGCAAAGCGCAGCTCTTTTTGAAAAAAGTAAAAAGAAGCCAATTTATTGAGTGTGCCATATGGGCAGGATTTAGTTGCTGATACCGTTCTGGTGCTCTTGGTTTGCTGAGTGGGTGGTGAGGCGTAACCTCTGGTCTGCAGGGAACAGGCAGTCCTTCCTTTCACAGCCTTCACAAGAGGATGCTCATATTGAGAGAAGGAGAGGCACCCAGGTTCGGTGTGTTTTAATTCACTTTAAATGTAAAAGCTCTCAATTATATATAACAGAGGTGCTGCAATTTACCCTCCCAGTTCCTAAGCAACAGCTATTTTCAGATTGAGTGCGTCTGGTGTTGTCTACCTACTCCATGCATCTATGAGGTAATTCATCAGTGAAGGCTGGCTCCCCACTGATAACATCACCCCACGCCTTCTCCTTTGGCTTCTTCTGAACAAGAGATCAAGGCTCACAAACCAAGAAAGAACTGAGACCAAAAAAATTAAAACCCTGTCAAAACCCCCATACCCTGTCATCTCCAACTTTCTTTGCAACACCTTTGCAAACCTAAAACTTCTGGGATCTGTGGAAGTCGAACGATGCAACTTACAGGTTTGGAAATAACGTCTTTGCCCTTGGTTTGAAATTCTTCCAAAGAAAAGCTGCTGTAAGCAAAACTGGGGAATCATGAAACGGAGACCTTTGCTCTTGCTGAAGCGTCGATGGGAGTCCATCCCAGTTACTGAGCAGGTATTGTGGCTTTGTTTTCTAGTTATGTCTCTTGGTGATCTGTGCAGTTCGTGCCAGTTTAAACAAGGAGCTGCAGTTCATCCCTCTCATGTAGTTGTGGGAACTTGATGGTCATTGCTTATCAGTGTAACTGTTAAGGTTTGGGCTTTGAACATACAAATTAGTGTGCCTCTTAGAGCTATTGAAGCCAGGTAACCTCAGTTACTGAAAAGACTGCATCAGAGAGGGAGAATTTCATCACACAAATGGAAGCCTGCATGATAAAAATTGCAGAAAAAATTGCAGAAAACCAGTAAAGACATCTAGATTTGCTAGGTGATAGTTGATGAGGAATCCCAACACGACTTACACATTTAAGTAAGGAATAACTAGGGGACGATCTCAATCTCGATGTACCTGAGAGGTCCAGAAAGTATATTTTACAACAATGACTGCTGGGTTCTTTTAAATGTTTAATTATCAATATACTGCAACAAGTAGTAAAAACAAAAATAATTAATATTTCATGATTATATTTTTAAGAGGAATATTGTAATGAAGACTCTTGCTTAAGACTCAGGAGACTGAGCAGCACACAGACTTTGTTGTGTTTTGTGGCATATAAAGCAGTCTTCAGACATTTATGGCATAGTGCAGTTGCAAAAATTCAGAACTGGGTGTTTGGAGCTCCTTAAAAAGAAAAATTATTTTACCATCTAAGCATGTTGACTTTTTACCCCACAGTTCCCATGCGGAGATGGTATCTAAAGTTTCGTTCTAGCTCTGGAAAGCTCCATCTATTAACTAAGATCTGAAATATTCTTACATTTACAATAGAGACTGTTTAAAAAACTAGCAGAGCATGGAGAGCTAGCTCTGCTATTAGGCAGAATGAAGCAGCTGCTTGGGGCTGCAGATTTGGGAAATTATACCAGGGCATTGTAGGAAGCAGGTGGAAGTCATGAAGTGTGCCGTGCCTCCAGTAAGTTATACGGCTGTTTTTTGGTGTAGTGGCAAGTGATGTCCCATTGCCAGCATTGAAGGGAGAGTCAGAATGAATGGTCGGCTATCTTGTTCTTTGCCTCTGGCAGTATAATACCTTGCACCTGTCCTGGAAACTCATGTTTAGGTACACATATTTAGTGAAAACCTGCATGGATTGGGGGAAAAGGCAAGCTGTGGTCTTTTTTTCTGGAAGTAACAACCCTAGCTTCCTAAATGTATTTCCTAAATGTCCTTCTCTGCACACTGACTTTGGCACTGCAGTGCTGGTTAAATTAAGCTACAGTTCCTCTATTTCTTATAAAACAAGGGACCTGGGTTTAATATTGGTCTATTAACCAGGATCTTAACTCAGGATCAAGCTCCAGTTTAAGTATACGGTGAGTAGTCACTGGTCAGCTGACATGGTATAGTGGTTTGAGCTTTGGAATACAACTCTGGAGACCAAGGTTTAAATCCCTGTTTGTTTATGTAAAGCTGCTGGGTGACCTTGGGCAAGTCACATTCTCTCAGTCTCAGAGGAAAGCAAAGGCAAACACTCTTTGAACAAATCTTATCAAGAAAGCCCCAAGATATGTTTGTCTTAGGGCCACCTTGAGTAAGAAACGACTTGAAGGCACACAAAGCAAAAGGGTAGTAATCATCGTTAAGCTGCAGCTTCCTGTCTGAGTTGTGTTAAGGAAGTGTGGTGTGGTCATCCCATGTGGCGTGGGAGAAAGCCTTACAAGCAATTCAAAACAGGTTATGTTTTATTTCATTTTGGATTATTTATATCCTGCCTTTTTCCCAGGACAGAATGCAAGGCTGCTTAATAGCAAATTAAAACAAAGTACAGTTGGCCCTCCACATTTGCTAAGATTAGGGGTCCAGGATCCTTGCAAAAGTGGAAAAATCACAAAATGCAGTGTGTGTGTATGTGTGTGTGTGTGTGTCTGTCTGTGGGAAGGAGGCTGAGCCATGGTTGGGAGAAGAGGCACCAAGGAGCCAAATGAGGTCAGCAAAAGAAGTTGGAATGGGGGGATGGCATGGTGGCCCTATACTTCCACTCTTTCTCCCATCTCATTCCTTGGGCATGTGGGAGGCGTTGAGAGAGGTTTTGTGGTACTGAGAAATTGGACTGTGAGCTGTCCTTAGCCTGCTGTACCATAGTTGCAAAACTGAATAGACTAGTTCTGACAGCAAGGAATGGGAAATATGTGGCCATCCAGATAGGGATGGATTGCAACACACATCAGCTATAGTAAAGAGTGTGAATGCTAAAGGGAGACAGTTTCTGTTCAGTAACTTCTGGACGGCCACACCATTCCCAGACCTGCTTCATAGATAACTGCGGAAAATTCCCATTCTGGGCAGAACTTGAAAATCAATCAATAAATGCCAAGAAATTGGAATGGACACCTGTGACTCTCCAGATGTTTTGGACTATCATTCCCATCAACTTTGGCATAACCAGTAGTGATGGATTGTGAGAGTTGCAGTCCATAAACATTAGAAGGCCACAGTTCCCTACCTTTCAATAAACTAATGGGTAATAGCTTTCTCATAGAGAGAAAATATCCTAAGAAGAAAACATTTGTTGCGAAACACATTGGAGGAAGTTAGGAATTTCAAATATGCTTCTACTCTGCATTAAAGTGTCCTTTTGCCACCTTTTCCATCTAGTTCACACCATCTCTTATATCTCTGAAACAATCGAAAGGTGCTTTAGGGCACAAGGGCACAGTTTGGTTCAATTCAGAAAATCATACTGAGGATGTGGAATCTTGTTTATTGACCTACTGTACTGTAGAGGGGGAAAAATAAGTCTTGAAAATTATGTAGGTGCAAGTTTCAAACAGCTGGGAACTGTTGATTAACAACTTTGTGAGAAATCAGTTTCTTGTGGACAAGGGATGTGAATTTAATAGCCATTTTCTCTCTCTCTCTTTTTTTAAAAAAGTTCAGTACATTTATAAGAGGAATTGCAGTCAATGTAATAATGGGGTAGGTAGGTTTTCTCCAAAGGTCAAAGCAGAAGACAGCTCTAGACCTATATACTAAATCAACAGAGTATCTCACACATAGTATCCTAAGGAGAATTCTCGACATTTTAGAATGAGAGAAGGGGGAAATGGTAATTCTGCATTTTTTTCAGTCTGGGGAATTTCACTAGTTGAGAAGGCACGGGTAGCAAATCTTCATGTGTAGAAAAGTCTTTATTAAAAAAAAAAGTTTCGAGAAATTTAAAAGTTTGCTACTTACCAATGTGGTTGATCCAATAAAAAATAAAATATCCTTAAAGTTTTTGGTATCCTGCCTAGTTTGTTGGGATCAACATAGTACCTCTCTGGGAGCTGAGGCAAATATTTTCTGTCAGATGTTCCCTTTCAAAGGCACACATCTGTTTTACCCTGCTTGCATTCAAGCTGCTTGAAACTGCAAAATGCGGGGTGGGAGAAGAGGAACCATTGTTCTAGCCAGATAGTTTTTCTTAAAACTCTCAAAACAAGTGCTAAGTATACTCTGAGCAGTACAACATAGATTTTTTCTACAGTCTTACCTCCAGAATTCATGGTAAAATAAGAGTATAGTAAACATTTATGGATCATCTTGAGTATATTAAGGGTCTGTAGTGAGACTATCATAGTCTCCGAAGATAACATCATTCCAACATCAGGTTGTTCTACACACACACACACGGAGATAGATATGAATATTTGGCTTGAGAGCTCCAAGCAAGAAATTGGGAAAGCAAGTGGTTCTGTGTAATTGCATTTGATTGTTAGGTCTTTTTGTTTGGCACTGATGCTAGTTTTTTCCTTGACATTAAGCCTGTGTTAGATTACACAAGATATTACATATTTGTGGATTTTGTTTTTATTAAGAGAACCCTGCCCTAATCTACATATTGCTGACTACAAAAGTAATGAAAATATTCCATTAATGTCCAAAAAGTGTTCGTTGAGGCAACTCTTCTGGATGAGACAAGACAATTCCATAATCGGTAGTCTTATGGGGTATAGGTCTTGCTCAGTCATTTCAGCCTGGTAGTAGATAATTTGCATGTTTCAGTGCTCCTTTGTGAAACTTCTTTCTGAACATGGAAATGGCATGGACAAGTGGCAGCTGGTGGTGTCCATGTTAGTGGGATGGTGCATCTCTTCTAGGTTTTAAACTAAACTTTAGAGGAGCTATCCATGTTGCCCAACCTATTTTGGGGGGCAGGGTTTGGCATTTTTGAGGGCTATGGTTTGGCATCCTTGGGTTTGGCTCCTTCAAAGTTTGGGTTAAAACCTTAGGTAGAGTTACCACCCACTAATACAGGCTCAACCAGCTGCAACTGAAGCATTCACTTTACTTAGTAGGGTATATTCCTTTTTAGTGTAAAAGTATTCAGTGCCCCACTCCAACTGGGCTACATGAAGGAATATTCCAAGACTGCAATTTCCATACTGATATGCTAATCTAATATGGTGCAGCAAACAAATATAGCATATGGGACTGCTGATTATATGACTTGGTGCTGCTGTTTAATAAGAATGGTCATTGCTTTATAAACTGAACCTGCATAGTGTAGTGGTTTGAGTGTTGGGACTAGGGCTCAAATCCTCACTCAGACAAGGAAACCATTGATTGACCTTGGGTAATTCACACTGTCTCAGCCTAAGTGGGAGCAATGGCAAACCTCCTCTGAATAAGCATTCCCAATAAAATCCTAGGTTGGAGTCTCTGTAAGTCAGTCGTCTTGAAAACACATAACAACAACTGTGTGAATTACCATTTTCACTGTTTATAAAATCTCCGTGATTTTCATTTGTTTCACATTTAGTGGAAAGGTCTGATAGAAATGGAGACAAGCAAATTACATTTGGTACATAAAATCAAATTACCAATTAGACCAGATGACATTATTCCAGGATGATGTGCTTGAAACATGGAAGGATAGCTGATGTTCTAGCTGAGGAAGAAATGTAAGTTGTAGAAATGATAGATTTCAGTCAATTGAAGATTTCTTCAATAGCCTTTCATACTTACAGTGGAGAAGGGATTGATGACTTCCTCTAGCTTGTAGAAGAGGAGATTTTGTGGGGTGGTGGATGTGAGAAACACTATCTGTAGAGAAAGAGTATCATGTGAGCTTCAGGTTTTGTGACTTATAAGTGAAGTGTGGAAATACAGTCAGCCTTGTGGATTAAGCATTCATAAATTTGATTATTTGCGGATTACTGGAGGAAAGGGATGGGATGAGACGAGGACGCACACATGTGGTTGCTCACTCACACAGGTGAGACGAGAAAAGTGATGGGATGGGAGCTCACTTGTGCAGGAAGAAGGAGAGAAGGGAATGAGAGGATGGCACACACATATTTGCTCATTAACATGGGTGGGAGCATGGAAAGGGATGGGAGGAGGGGGTGCATGTGTTCGATTACTCGCATGGGTGGGAGGGGAAGTGGATGGGATGGTTGTTCCCTTTCTCCCTTCTCCCTCTCTCCTATTCTTCCCCACTCCCGCCCACATGGGTGAGTGAGTGAGGGAATACATACATGACTGGGCCCAGCCACCCTACCAGTACAGGTACTTTTTGCATGTGTTTAAATACATTTGTGGGGGATTATGATATTCACTGTTTTCCCACTTTCGCAGGAGTCCTGCACCTCCAACTCCTATGGCAGTATTGGGCTGATTGCCAAGTCAGTTTAGGGGGGGTGGGGAAGCACCAGGAGTTCATGAAACTTTATATGTGCCCTGAGATCTTCCTCTTTACCAATCACCTTGTTTTTCAAAACTCAGAATTTGATACCTAAATCAACTCTGCAAAAATTTGGTTGAGCTCTAAAGAGTATTGAGGCAGATTTGTACACATTCTCAGGGTTCTTGTGAGGATGGTATGTGGTAGACAAGAGAAGCATGCAGCCTGCCTTGAGCTGCCAGGAACAAAGACAGGATATATATTTAATAAGCAAATAAGGAAGTAACCTTTTTTCTTCTATCAATCAGGCTTTTAAAAAAATATCTTTTGATGCCATAGCTTTTTAAGTGAAGAGTGACATACAGGAAAAGCTAAAGCCAGTGATAACTAAGTTGTGACCTGCAAATTATAACTCAGTCCCTACACATCAAGGATAGGCCAATGGGTTTATTTCAATGGTCAGTGGTCCTAGGGCAACCCACCACTCTCCACCCCTTCTTCAAGCCCTGTCTTGAAGCACATCCAAAGCCCTCAACTCATCCCATTTGCTGGTTTGTTGGTTTGCTCCTATCCCTGTGCTTTCTAGATGCTGTATGGATAAAATTTCATCAAGCTTACAGCACCCTGAGTTGTTACAACTACCTGGGGTAGGAGGTGGAGGCAAAATAATTTTTTATTTATTTATTTATTTGTATCCCACCTCTCCATATGGATCGAGGCGGCGAACAACTTACAAATAGCATGTATTTCGAAACATTTCAGACATGATTTCCAGTTTACCCTTCATAGGTAAAAGTTATCTCCTGGTCTCTTTGCTAGTATATGAACCCACCCGTCCCTTTTATAACTCCACAAAGTGCTTTCTAGCCATCCACACCAATTGCCTTAAAATCCATTTCAGGCTTTATACAATTCCATAGAAGGCAATGTGACTAGATTAATACCGGTATGAATCTTTGCCCTTTAATCAGTGATGAGAAACTATTATTGGCTGAGAATTCGTAAAAAACAGGAAGTTGGGTTTAAAAAGGAACCCTGTAAAGATTCAATAATTGCTAAAGCTGGTTCATAAAGTCATAAAACGGCTTCACTGTGGTATAGCCTGGAGGTAAGAAATCAATCATGTCACTTTAGCTGGAAATACACTTTTATAGCAGGGTGAATGCTGTCGCTGCTCTTGAATACTTGTGGGAGAAGGTTTTATAGTTTCTTGAATCCCATAAGCAAGGACTGGGTTTGCTACTTAGATTGACAGTATAAAGAATCCCAATCTCCAGAGAGGAGAACCACTTCTCCTATCAAATAGAATGTTCCCATATAAAAAGGCACTAACATAGCTTGCATAACAATGATTTTACTATGTAAATGTTATCTTTTTAAGAATTACATTATGAGCTGTTCACTTGATTCTTTGGGCTCAGTCTAAACATTCCCACAACATTCCCACATGAGTTCTAACAGTACCAGCGGTTGTCTTCTGTGCCAGCAGGCTGGTGAATCCACCCCAGATTTAAGTCTGAACTTGAAAAAAAAACTAAGGTTCTTAATTTATTTGAGCACAGGACTTGGGCCATTTCCGCACTAGACTGTTATACTGCTGCTATTCCACTTTCAACATCCTGTGGAATCGTGTGGTTTGCAGTTTAGGGGGGGCCTTTAGCATTCTCAGCCAGAGAGCTCTTTGGTAAACCCCAGAATTCCACAGGATGTTGAAAGTGGAATAATGGCACTATAACAGTGTAGTGTGGAAATGGCCTCACTCTCAGCAGCTTGGATAACTCCTTGACAGTTCAGTCTGAAACCTGGGGGCATAAGTAGGGAAACCACCAGCCGCCACCAGTTTGCAAAGTGTACCCCAACCCAGAGGGATGTTTTTCTTTGAAATGATTAGGCCTGTGTGTAAAATAATCTCAATCCACCTTCTTCTTTATGGTGCCCACCAGCCATTTTGGATTGTAGCTCCCATCAGTCCTGGGCAGCATTGCCACTAGCCAGTGATTAAGATACATTGTCTTCAGAGCATCTGTAGGATGCCACGTGGAAAGAAAGCTAATCTAAATCTTTACAAAAGGCTGTTACTCAGTTAGAAAAACCTTATCCTATTAATAAAATGAATTTTAGTTGATAAATTTCTTATACTTTCATAAATTTACATGTGATTAAAATGTCTTTGATGGAGAAGAATAATGTTTTCTTTCCTATTATATGTATCACATATTTGCAAGTATGATACATTTATTAATATCTGCAGCCCTAATATTTATTGCTAAGTGTGATATCAAAGATGCTAATTCCTCCAGGCCTTGACGTATTAAACATTCATGATTTTGCAGGCAGCAAAGTTGTAGCAAACCTTCAGTAAACTTTTTCTCCCTTTCATTTGTGGGTATACTGATCCTGAAAGCTAACAGTGTCAAGAACAGGTAGGTGTGTATAGTCTGAGCACAGAAAAACTGGTCATAGGATTCAGTTTTATTTAAAGAGAAACCTTTTGTTTAAAGAGAGGGAAAACAAGTTTCTAGTCCTTGTGTTTGTCCAGAAACATTTTAAAGTTTGGTTAATATAAGCTTGGTATAAAATGTATGGTGATCAGAGATATTAGTATTCTGTTTAATTCCTTGCCTCTCTACGCAGTTAGAAGCAGAAAACAATATGCAAGAGAAGAAAACTCATGCACTTTTGCTTGATTATACAGACTGCAAAATTTGGCTCTTTTTATTGCAGCATCTGGGTGACACTGGCATACAGATGGTGCCTTGAAGTACAGAGTGCACAATTTTTTAAAAAATGATGTCAGTGCAGCAGCTTTTTTCTGCAACTTTTATATCATATAGATATAGATATGTGATAGCAGAGTTCTCCCAACCAGATTAATGACCAGTCTTACACCTCCCTAGCTTCAGCAACGGCTATGTGTTAATCCTTTGGTACATGTCCAAAGACAGCCGGGCTATAGGAACAGAATCAACAAGAAAGTAAGTAGCAATTAGAGCAGTGATCTATTGGCCATAAGCACTGTGTCTTTTTGAGTAACGGGTAATACCCAGCCCTGCCAGACTTCTTTGTGCTCTGTTTCAAAAGATAGCTTGGGTAGGGATAGTTTTTTCCCTCCATCAACAATATATTGTGTGATATCAGTATTATAAGAGGCCCAGTGTGGTGTCATGGTTTAAGTGCTGGACCAGGACTTTGGGAGACCAGGGTCATTTCCGCACTACATCCTTATAGTGCGATCATTCCACTTTCAACATCCTATGGAATTCTGGGGTTTGCAGTTAAGAGAGGGGCCGGCTGGCCCCTCCCTAAACTGCAAACCCCAGGATTCCATAGGATGTTGAAAGTGGAATAATTGCACTATAAGAGTGTAGTGCAGAAATGGCACAGGATTCAAATCCCTGATCAGTATGGAAACCCATTGTGTAACCTTGGGCAAGTGATACTCTTTAAACCTTAGAAGAAGATAGTGGCAAACCTCTTGTAGGGCCCTTTCCACACCATACCTGGATCTTGCAACTTCCCAGCATCATCCCAGCAGTGCCATTGCCAGGATGAGAGTCTGTCCTGAATGCTCTCCTCTGCACCTAACTGGCTGCTGGTGGATGGGTAGTGTTCCTTCCTCTTCCAGCACTGCACTGAGGAAGGAAGCACTTGATAGCACTTCCGCTCTTCCTGCATGGCTGCAGCCAATGAAATCATTATGCTACTGGGGCCTTTTACCAGTTTTTTTCCGGTAATAGGATACCACATGATCTGGGGCTGGGGATATGACAGGAGTAGGGCTGTCACGATGTCATCCGATGGCACATGTTGCACACTGGCTTCAACATGTCCCTGTGCCAGGATGGGGCTACAGTGCAGAAATCGCCTAGATAATTTCCATGATAAGGTCTGCGTAAGTCAACCACAAATCTCTATTGTAATGCCGTGTCTTTGGGGATGGTTTTGAATGGGCAATGAAGACTCCTTAGCTTGACAAAAGACTCAGTCCTGCCTGCTGCTGCTTTTTTTTTTTTTTTTTTTGGACACTGTTTGCTGGTGTGACTATAAGGGCCTGCACATCAAAATTTACCACTGTACTCCTGCCTGAAGTTGATAGAAGGAAGCGGTGGCCAAAACATTAGAAGAACATTGGTTGATGGGAGGCTGTAATTAAAATTTAAAAGGCAGAGAGAGTTTTTCGGAAATTTTGTTTGTTTATTTATTTATTTTAAGTACACATCACTGAAATTATTTTTCTTATTTAAGTGTGGGAGAGAAGAGTCCTTTGGACATAGTTACTTGGGAATGAAAGGGTGTGTTTAAGTGAAATCTTCCTCATTTTCCCTCTCTCCCGAAAGTCACAAACTCATGCCTCTAGTCAGTCATTTTTAAGAGTTGCCCAGTGGGAGATCTTCTGGCCAAGAGACTGTGTTTTCAGCACCAGATGTTCTGTTTTACTGTAGATGGAAGCCACAAGTTTGTTCGGACCCAGGATGAATCAGTGTTTGAAGCAGATGACAAAATTAATGACTGGAACCAGCTAACAGAAATGTGTAAATGTGTCACAACTAAAGTAAATCCTTCAATTCCACCCCCCCCCCAAAAAAAAAAGTCAAGAAGAAAATGTCCTATTGGGTTGTAGTTTCCGTATTGTTGTGTAAGAAGACCAAATTGCTCAATTTATGAGCAGTACACAAGCGGCTGACAACCACTGTTGGTTTATCCACTCTAGACAGAAAATCTGGAAGGCATCATCCCAGAACTATAACTATCAATTAGACCGAGTACATTTTATAGACTATTTTTCATCCAAGAAGCACAAGCCAGCGTATACTGTTCTCCCTTCCCTGTTCAATTTCAGTCTCACAATAGACACACAGATTTATTTATTCCTTTTAGAAATTTAGGGAGCACCTAGACTGATTGAAAAGTCCCAGATTTTTATCCACGTTCTTTCCAATTTTATACTGGGTTAAAATAAACCAATTTAGGAAACTGATATTAAAAGTCTCTGATCGTGCCGGAGGCTGACAGAAAATATTCAGGGATAAAGAGAGTGGGTATGGATTTCCAAAATAAAATTCAGAAAGGAAACAAAATCTGGGACTTTCTGGGCTTTTTAATCCGTGTGGATGTACTCTTAACCTACTATTTAGGTGTGGTGATCCTCACAAGTCAGCTTAAAACCTTTTGGGAAAAACTACACCAGAAATGCAGTTAAACATGCATGTGTGAACACATGCATGGCAGATGCTACAGATATTTTTAAATACAAAATACCGACCAGAATAAACCTATCTTCATCCATGCTTTTTTAAAAAGCCAGTGGTGATGAGATCATACATTCTTCCCAGGCAAATGAGTTTCAGGCATATGAGGCCAGTACTAAGAAAGGCCTGGCCCTTGTACCCATCAACTAAATGCCCCAACTGAAATTCTCCATTGTTGAATTTAATGCTCGCACAAGCTCATACAGGTGTGGGTCATCCTTCTGGTAATGCACTCCAAATCATGAAAAATATAGTAATTATATAGTTAACCATAATATAGTGATTTTGGTTAACAAGACAAGGGACCAGTATAGCTAGAGGTTCGTATGCTTTCACCTATAAGAAGACATAGGCCATTTCCACGTTCGGCTGTTATAGTGTTATTATTCTACTTTCAACATCCTGTGATTCCATAGGATGTTGAAAGTGGAATAATAGCACTATAACAGTCTGGTGCGGAAATGGCCATAGTTTTCCCAAATGCGGTGGTGGATTGTGACAAAACTGGACAGCGAAAAAGGCTGACAGGAAGAAAATCGACTCATTTGAAATGCTGAACTGTAGAGGAATTCTATGGATATCATGGAATGCTGAAAAGACAGATGAATGGGAGTTAAGAGAAGATCCAGCCAGAACTTTCACCACGAAGATGAAGAAACCGAGCTATTGTTGTGCTGTGTGCATTGTGGAACTGCAATATATAGTACTCAGCCTCATTGTGCAATGTGTAATGTGTAACATTGCTGTATGTGCCCCACCTCTTCTGGCACTTTCATCCAAACACATCTATTGTGCTGTGACAAACAATTCACCCTACCTGCACAGTGCATGTGAACATCACCGACAGAATGCCTGCTGTAGTCGGATTATCCTAATGTTTTATCAAACCTGGTGGTCTGTTGAAAATCCCTTTCACACTACACAGTTAAATCATTGTGATTCCACTTTAACTTCCACTGCTGCAGCCTGTAGAATCCTTGGCTTTATAGTTTGGGGAAACACTAGAACTCTCTGGCAAAAGATTCTAAAATACCTTGTGAAAAATACAAGTCACAGCATTCCAAAGGATGGAAATCATGGAATTTCAAGTGGACTCAAAATACTATAATTGTGTAGTGTGAACAAGGCCCTAAGAGAAATGAGTAAAAATAATATTTATCCAGCTTAGTTGTATTTCCAAATTGAAATTTTTATATCAAGAAACAGAGAAAGTAAACTTTTTAATGCAGAATTTGTTTGTCTCTGCTTAAGTTAAAGAGAGAGTAATTTTCTGGGTGTGAACAAAAAGAAAATGCAAGAGTAGTTTTTGCTCAATCTGGAAGTGAGAAGGTCTCCAGTAAGGCCTTCAGTGCTTAAGAGATGGAATGTGTTGGAGGGTTATCACCATGCTACTTTTCCCCAGAATTTTTCATTTCTGAGAAGTATTTGATGTTCCCCATTTCTTGCCCTTTTTACAGTCTAATCTTTCTAGTGCACCACGGAAGCTACTCCAAGATGACAGCAGAGTTTTTATTAAGATAGACTGACAGTCTATTTTTATGGCATCCTGAATTTACAAAATGTTCTTCCAACATTTTTGCTCTCTGTTATTGTGAAAGATTTAAAGCTGTGAAGTCCAAGAATTCTTAGTTAAACCATCAGGGCAGAAGTGGACTGAAATCTCCCAGAGCTATTGCTTTTGTTGTGTTTGAAGTACATCCTTAATAGCCTTGTTCGAGCATTTCCTCTCAGGATTTCACTGCTCCTTGAGGCAGAGTGACGGCACACTCCTTGGCTGCATCCCCACTTTTGCATTCCCAGTGTCTTAGGCCCACAATGCACAATACATTGCAACAGCATTTTGGCAACAGGGGATTACTACTCTGTTGTTATTGTTTGTTGTTGTTTATCTTCCAGGTTTTTTTTTTTTTAACCCCTGTACTGCTCCACAGTTTCACATGCTGACTTCATAGGGTTCTGTATAGAGGAATTTTGCTCAGTATATATTTTTAAGCACACTGGACCAATCTATACTTCCTAGACTAAACCACAGATCCAAGCTCATTTACCCTCAGCTAAAAATGCCAGTGTGATTCTGGGCTGCATCAACAGGAATATAGTGACGAGATCAAGGGAATTAGTAATAGCACTTTATTCTGCTTTGGTTAGACCTCACTTGGAATACCCTGTCCAGTTTGGGGCACCACAGTTCAAGAAGGATATTGACAAGCAAGAATGTGTCCAGAGGAGGGCAGCCAAAATGGTGAAGGGTCTGGAAGCCATGCCCTATGAGGAACGGCTTAGGGAGCTGAGTATGTTTAGTCTGCAGAAGAGGAGGTTAAGAGGGGACCTGATAGCCATGTTTAAATATTTGAAGGGATGTCATGTTGAAGATGGAGCAAGCTTATTTTCTGCTGCTCCAGAAACTAGGACAGGGAGCAATGGATTCAAACTACAGGAAGAGAGATTTCATCTAAATATCAGGAAGAACTTCCTGACAGAGCCATTCGACAGTGGAATATGTTGCCTCAGAGTGTGGTGGAGTCACCCTCTTCGGAAGGTTTTTAAGCAGAGGCTGGGTGGCCATTTGCTGGGGTTGGCTTGAGTGTTTATTCCTGCATGGCAGTGAGTTGGACTCAATGGCCATTGTGATCTCTTCCAACTCTATATTTCTATCATTCTACCCTTCAGACTGTATACTTGTCCCCAGCTTGTATTCGCTACTCAAAAATGCATACAAAAGATAGTGCTTAGAAGTGATGCATATTTGGGGAGCAGAAATAATGCAGGCATAAGAACATCCCTTTTGCAAATAACATTGATTATAGCATTATTTTGCCCCTGTATAAAAAGCAGTATTTAGACCTTGCGGCTTCTGGGGACAGAGAACTAAACAAGCTTTTAGTTGTCATTTTGAAAGTTTTTTTTTAAAAAATAGACAATTCTTCTTCGTGGTCTCTGTGCCTCATACAATAGGAGTTTTCGCGCCTGCGCGGTAGCGCAAAAGCTCCTATTGTATGAGGCACAGATGACCACTCGAAGAACTACAGTTACAGGTAAGCAACCTGTTCTTTTCTTCTTTAAATGGAATTTTTAAAATAAAAAGTGAACTAAAAAGCAAGGAAAGTTTTGAGTGGGGTAGAAAAAAAAGAATGTGCTGAGCTACTCAAAAACATGTTGCCATGTTAGTGGTAGCAAGTTATTGTGGAGGGAGTCCTTGGAAAAGATTACATAATAAATTACTTTCTAATGTGGAACCTTTCAAATCCTAACAGAAATGCAGTTTTCGGGAGAAGGTGCATGAAATTTAAGCAGCGTGTGTGTGTGTGAGAGAGAGAGAGAGAGAGAGACATTGGTTAAAATGCAGAAAACAGTATTATGACAGAATGCATTTGAAACTGATCTGAGCTGAGGATAGCTTCACTTAATTATCCTTGTGTTATGAAAGAAACTTGCTCTGAACATCCAAAGAGGGCTAAAATTCTTCTGTTTTGGTTTGACAAAACTTTGTCATTTTTATCTTCTCTGTCTAGGTCTGTGTGCTTTATAGTGAACAATTTTGAGGATCGATAGTATGACTTATTAAGAAATCTCTGTTTTATTATATGAAAAGGGAGCAAGGAAAGGGAGGGAGAAGGAATATAGTAGTACCCTTAACACCAACTGGTTTTTATGTTGTCATGAACTTTTGTGGATATAAGCCCATTTCATGAGATGCAGTACAGAAAGATATCCAGGGTTCAGGATATAAAACATGGGAGAGGGATGGAATGTAATAGCGTCCAGAAAGATGCAAATCATGATCCTTGCTCTAAATTTTCAAAGGACTGTGTAAGATGATGCAGGTCTTTCAGATCTTCACAGTGGTCAGTTAAGCTGATATGCGGAAGCAATAAATTTGCTTACCATCAGTTTCCTTGGGTTCAAAACCTTCTCTGAGATTACTTTTGTTATAAGGGCAGTAGCTGGGACTCTTGTATTAATACATGTAATGTGCCATGAAAACATTGTCTTTATTCATACCTCTGCTAATGGGATTGGAAGTTGTAAATATAATTCAATTTAGCTATTTCTCTTTCTAGTCTTCTTTTGTACTTTTCTTGTTCAGGTACTGTGACTTTTAAAACCTGTATTGTATGTACAGGGAGCCCTGGTGGCGCAGTGGTTAAATGCCAGTATTGCAAGCCACAAGGTTGTGAGTTCGATCCTGCCGGGCTCCAAGGTTGACTCAGCCTTCCATCCTTTCGCAGGTCGGTAAAATGAGTACCCAGCTTGTTGGGGGCATGTACAGAAATGTTTCAAAATACATGCTATTTGTAAGTTGTTCGCCGCCTTGATCCATATGGAGAGGCGGGATACAAATAAATAATAATAATAATAAAAAAGGTTGAAATGTTCCACAGTTGGTTTTGAGGTGTAGCCACTTCTAATGTCCGACTTGTGTCCATTTATCCTCTTGCATAAAGATTGTCCTGTTTGTTCATTGTGGAGTGGAGCGGATCATGGTTGGCATAAGATGGCATATATCAGATTGGAGGAAGAACAAGTGAATATACCTCTGATGTTGTGGCCCTTGAAACTGGTGCTTGTAATATTGCTCCTAGGGTTGATGTGGGGACAGAGTTGGCATCTGATTCTGTGTGGCATAGTCTTGTTCCTGTCTTACCATCCATTTTACTCATCTTGTTGAGAGTAGTTCTTTCAGATTTGGATGCTGTCTGCAGGCTAGTAAAGGCCTGCCTGTTTTATTATATTGTGCTATCCAGCAAGTTCATAGAAAACCCTCCCGACTGTCCTGATTGGACAGGGACAGTAATCCTCTGCTGTCCTAGTTTTCCAGCTCCTTTTAAAATGTCCCAGTTTTTCTCTTCACCTCCCACTTTTCCCCTTTGTCCTCAGCTTCTGCTGCAAATTGATTGCAAAGTACAAAAGTAGTTTGCACTTAACATAATTCAATAGGCCAGAGAAGAGAGGAGGAGGCACTGTCTTGCCTTTCTCTGTACTCAGGCAAAAGCAAGCTACTGGAGCCTCTCCTAGCTTGTGCGTTCTTCCTCATTTACAACCGCTGATATCTTCACCATGCTCTAAGTTTGTTTGGCCACATATTGCAGTTTTCATCTGAAATGTTAGAGGACATTATTACAGTTTAGAACCTCCTATTATTTTCTTTATCAATGATAGCACAGACTTTTTGTTTGTTTTGCTTCAAACTCCCACCTATCCCTCCCCCCAACCATTTTAAAGCTGAAAATATATGTTTATTGGGCAATTTCAGAATTTTTTTATGTTGATTTTTTATCTATGACTATGTGAACAGTTCTATACTAGATGTTTTACTATATAGATCCAAAGAATGATTGTCAGTGCTTTGCTTTTCTCTATGTATTGCATGACTTAATATGGCTTCTCTATTCAGTTCTTATCCCAATGGAATACACTGGTAAGATGCCTCCTTCTCATTCCTAATTATGTATTACACATGTGTTTGGAATGGAAGCTTGGTAACCTTTTGTGTGTGTTTTTAAAGAAAAAAACTACTTTAGGGGAGATTGATCTTGGAGTGACTGGAGAAAGGATTGTTTTATTTTCTCCCTGCACCCACTGCCCCTGCTGACTCATTGCCCTCCCCAAGATACTTTTCTCTCCCATATGGTTCCAAACACATAATTGCAAGGTAAATAATAATGCTTTCAATCTGGCAAGGAAGAAAAGGAACTCTTTGGAGCAATTTGTAATGGGAAGGAGGGAAGAGGTTAAACACTCTCCATTACTTCCCTATTACATGACACGCTTGCTCGAAATAGCTTTTCTGTGCACAACCTCCTCACCCTTACAAAAGTTTCGAGAGGTGAATTATGTCCGTTTGCAGTTATAAGTAAATACAGTTTTTTGTCCATGGTCAGACTTTAAGTTCTGCTTCATTTTTCACCCTATACATAATTAATTATATTGCACATTACTTGAAATCCTTTGCTTCCAGTTGACCTGCAAATGCCTGGCATCTCCAAATCTATGAAAAGAATCTTTCTTTCTTTCTTTCTTTCTTTCTTTCTTTCTTTCTTTCTTTCTTTCTTTCTTGTAGTTAGCGTGTACATAAATTAGATTAATGGAACTCACTATATTCCTGTCTAGATTCACTGTCTTGCCCTGGCCTCTTTTTTCACCTCCGTACATAGAGTGGAACCAGTTGGGCTTGTTCTTCAGTTCACCGTCTATCAGGCTTCAGTTGAATTCACAAAATGTTGACAGTGGTAGTAAAACTGAAAGATGTGCCCATCCCGAAGCAAGAGTGAGAATTTGGTTTCAGTTCATTTTGTATCACAGTTTACCAAAATTCACAAAATTCGACTGTGGACATAAATGAAACTGAGAGATCTGCTCTTCCCTAGAACAGCTACTACTATTTCCCTGTGGTTATTGATTTAAAAAAAAATTAAGCAAGAATTTTAGCAAGGAGGGTCGCAAAATGAACAATGTCTCATATAGGGGTTTAAATCTTCAATTAGTTCGGCTTCACATGCAAGAATGAATAATTACAGTAGTGTTTTCCCTGCTGTGGAGAAAACAGATATTCTGCATTATTCTTTTTGTATCTGAGCATCCCAGAGGGTTGCAAAGGAATTAGTTTGCATAGAAAAAGACATAATTTTTTTCCTCTAAAAAACTTTTCTGCAGAGGAAAATGGTTGTGGGGGGAGCTGTGCAGGAAATCCATTTTCTGTGTAAAACAATTTGTCTGCAACAAGGGATATTTGAATGCCAGGAGAATAGTACACAAAATGTTCACTGATCGGTTATTCTTCTTGATTAATACTCATTTTTTTGTCCTGGGAACAAATATTTTTGGATCTTATTTCTGTCTCTAGTCCTCTGACACCATAAAGACTAACAAATTCTATTTGGCATAATGTTTTTATGCATACCAGTGCTATTCATTTGATGATGTAGGATGGAGTCCACAAAAGCTTATAGCAAACTAACGCATATACCCAGCATTGCCCGGGATTTTATTTTCTTGTAGGTAGTACTTGTTAGATCCTGTGTCTCTAATTCCCCAAACTGTCTTATCTAGTACCTGTAACTTTTCGCCATATTCCCCAGTGCAATCTGTATTCAGAGTTAGTAACATACAGAGGTGGGGTTCCTGAGGGAATATACTGCCTTCCTCCTTGCTGCTAGGCCTCATCTCCATAGCAACTGACCTATTCAAGACAGACACAGCTGACTGAGGCCCAAGAGCTCTCTGGCTGAGAATTCTAAACTGCAAACCCCAGGATCCCATGGAAGCTTCTTAGGCAGCCAGTCATATGAAGTCTTCTCCTGATACAACCAATCATATGAGGTCTTCACCTGCCACAGACAAACAAACTTTCACTTTTATACATTAGATAAACCATATTCATCCTTAAGGTGCCGCAAGGCCTTTTTGTTGTCATGTTTAAGAAATCTCTTTCAGCTATGGAGTAGACCAGTGGTTCTCAACCTTCTTAATGCCGTGACCCTTTAATACAGTTCCTCATGTTGTGGTGACCCCAACCATAAAATTATTTTTGCTGCTACTTCATAACTGTAATTTTGCTACTGTTATGAGTCGTAATGTAAATACCTGATATGCAGGATGTATTTTCATTGTTGCAAATTGAACATAATTAAAGCATAGTGATTAATCGCAAAAACAATATGTAATTATATATTGTGAAATATTTATTTCTAATTACTACTATCACAAGGGGGCAGTACTCACATCAACCACAGCTGAATATAAAAAGACCGATCAGCATCCAGATTAAGTTCCCATGGTACAGACATTTTTTTTTTTTTGCAGTAGTTGATGATTTTACAGTACATGATTTTACATTTGCCGAGTAATTATAATTCATGAAGCATCGTAGAGTCTAGGGCCATGGGTGGGCCCTAGTTTTGTGTTTTCCGATGGTCTTAGGTGACCCCTGTGAAAGGGTCATTCAACCCCCAAAGGGGTCGCGACCCACAGGTTGAGAACCGCTGGAGTAGAGTGATATCCAACCCTTGCCATGAAGAAGATAGTGTAACCAGGGAGGTGGTAAGTCAGACTAGAGATACAGAACTTGTACCAACTCGATCTGGTGTGCTGCAGGAGTCTTTTTAATCCCTGTTGGGCTACACCTCACAGACTCCTTCCCCTTCTTTGATGTATGGATGGTCTTAAAGGGTGATTGCCTAGCTTTACATCTCTTCGGTTTTCCTTGTGTTGGTTCCTGAGTGCAGGGGGTCATGAGATCTGGAGGTCAAAATTCGTGCTCCTTGCATTCTTGGCTGACAGTTTCAGATTCAGCGATGGGTCATAGATCTAGGGTGAACCTGCTGTACATACTTCTCATTCATCTGCTTCTCCTGTAGGCCAGAGTCCTAGGCCATTTCCTCACTAGACTGTTAGCACTATTATTCCACTTTCAACATTCTATGGAATCCTGGGGTTTGCGGTTTAGGGAGGGGCCAGCCATCCCCTCCCTAAACTGCAAACCCCAGGATTCCATAGAATATTAAAAGTGGAATAATAGTGCTATAACAGTCTAGTGTGGAAATGGCCTAATTGTTAGTTCTCTTCCTCCTGTTACCTCTAGCAAAAGTTTGGAGGTTGTTGCCACCTCCACAGCAGTCACCAAACTGCCAGAGTTTCCTACACTCTTGGCATGGTTGTTCTATCAGATGAGCCATTTCTATCTTATAGAAAGCAGTTGATTATAACTCTGACACCTTTTGGCCCAACTTTACAGTTCAAAGTCTTAGACTCAGATCTTTGGAAAGACTTTTAACTTCCCCCAGTCAGCTACATGAGAACTCTAACTTGGTATTTGCATTGAATTCCAGAGCTTCAAATATGCCTCCAACCACAAGGCCCAATAAGACTTCTACAACTTTATGTTTTGGGTGCCTGAATTCTTGGAAAGATGGTTAATTATGTGATTGTTCAGGACTTCAGGATCAGACCAAAGAATTACCTGATTCAGCATCCTGTTTCTCCCAGTGACCAACCAGATGTCTACAAAAACTTTGCCAAAAAAGAAGATAAACTCTTGATGAAAGAAGCCCACAAGCAGAATATGTTTTTTAAAGGAGTGTACATTTTTGTTTATTTCATTTTTCCATGCAGGGATTGAGAAGTTCATTTTTTTTCTCCCCTCTAGACGGGATGACAAGAATTTTAGTGTACTTTTGGGAGGCATTTGGAGTCTTCTTTTCAAACAAAAAATTAATCTGCACAAAAGAAATGCTGGTTTTGTGTACCCTGTTTCCACAGTATAAAATACATTGGCGTCTGCACCAAGAAATCCCTCTAAAATTTGATACAAATGTTTAATAAAAAATTGCAAGTAAGTCTCAAAATGCAAAAAATACCATGGTGGTTGGCTACTTTTTTCAACAGGGTATCTTCAAGGAGAAGAAAATTTCTAAGTATTTTTTGTAACCCTGCTTTAAGAAAGAAAGGAGCCATTTCTCTAAAAACTGTACATCTCTGTATGTTGGGTAGAAGCAGTCTAGCCTGGTCTTCTCCCTGATTTCATATATTCATGGAATTTGTTTTTGGTGGGGATCATTTGGTTATGCAGCCTTTCCACTTCCAGTCACAAATGGTTCGTTAATAGTCCGCATGCTTTAGCTGCATGTGCAGAGCAACTCTTTATGGAATGTTCCTTCCCAAAATAAGGATTAATCAAATTTCATCCTTTCCTTTCCTTTCCTTTCCTTTCCTTTCCTTTCCTTTTTTGTTACACACCATCTCGACATGGTGAGATGGTCCACTGAGAATTTCCTGTGCCCTATAAGATTTCTCACTCCTCAGTACAGGAATGAGACAGTGGGGTTTTTTTTATACTGTTCTCTCAATTTCACACATTCTCTTTTCCCTTTTTGCAGTCAAGTATACATACATACACATACACAGAAAACACAAAGGATGGGCTGATGAGCCAAAAATAATTCAAAAAACCCACCTGATGTTTCTGCTTTTAAATTATCTATGCAGTGACGCAACAAGAAACGTTGATTCGACCAAATGTGTGGTTTATGGGGGGGGGGAATAGTCTCACACGTTCTCATTGACGTTTTCTCACCAGCCTTTCAACTTCAGTATCATGTAGCCTGATTGGTTTTATCTTTTCAATTTTTTTGGCCAATTTTTCTCATCTCTTACTGGACTGGCTACAGATCAAACCTGGAATTTTCTGCCTGCATAGCCTGCATTCTATCACTCTGTAACACCTTCCAATTCTGCTGACTTGTTTGTCTTTTATTATTGTTGTCATTTGTTGTCAAGTGGACTTTGACTTGTGGCAACCCTATAAAGGAGAGACCTCCATGATCCTTGGTCATCAATTGCCTTGCTCAGGTCTTGCTTCCTTATTTGAACTAATCTACCCGTAACATAGTCTCCCTCTTTTCTTACTGCTTTCTATTTTACTGAGCGTTATTGTCTTTTCTGGTGAAGCATGTCATCTTATGATATTCCAAAATATGACAACCTCAGTTTAGTCATTTTCACTCACATTTCCATACTGAGAGCTCAGCCTTGGTTTGTTCTACGACTCATTTGTTTGTCTTTTTCACAGTCCGTGGTATGTGTAAAACTCTCTGCCAGCATCAACTCATTTTGAACGAGTTGATTCTCTTCCTGTCAGCTTTGTTCATTGTCCGGCTTTCACATTCATACATAAAAACTGGAAATGCTATGGCCAGCTCTCTTTTGCATCAAGCTTTTTTTTGACAGCTTTGTTTCCAAGCTATGTGATCTAAATCCAATTGTCAGTCCCAGCTAGAACAGGCCCATTAAATAAGATGCTGAATATTAATTCAACAGCTATGTACATTTGATTCATTCAATGGGTCTAGTTTAATTGGAGACATATATTCATTTTGGGCTATGTCTTGTTTTATGTTACAGCTAACCCGGCAATCATTTCTTTTTAGCCTGTTAAATGAAAGTTAGCTTATACAGTAGCATGAAGTGTTTGGATGGAATGAAGCAGAAATTGCTTTTGTGAAAGAGGACGTGATTCTTACATTTCCCTTCCTGTTCTCTCCCCTGCCCTTCCACTTTCATGTTATTTTGTTGCCTTGGTGCATCAGGTCTTTGTAATGAAATGAATGTTCAAGTGCAAGACAACATTTGATGATTGACTATTGTTTTCTTGATTACTTTTCCATCAAGAGAGCAATCCAGTGAACAAAACACTTTGTGGAGCTCATATGGAGTATCTGCGGCAGAGTACTGGACCACAGTTCCCCCATCTCATCCCGAAAACAACTGTTAATCTCAGGAGTGACTGTTATTTTCCATTTCAGTGGAATGATGAATGCACTCAGGTTTTATCCTCACCTTGAAAGGAACTAAATGTCCCAGATTTTTCCCTGAGGAGATCCACAACCCCCACTGACAGTGAAGTGATCAAGCTCCACTACATACTCCTGCTGGGAAGAAGAGAATGAAAACCGTGTATTTCTTTATTGTTTTATTTAATTCAGTTTTTTAAGACAATAATGCTTTGGGTTGCTTTTTTTCTTTTCCCCTCTCTTTTTAAAATTAGTCTTTTTTGGAATTAAGCTTTAGAACTATAAGCAGCTCTGAAAGCTTTTTCAACTAAAGAGTGGAGTAGAAAGTGGAGTAGAGACTAAATATATAAACAGCATGGTGGAAAATTCTGTAAAATGTTGCTTTTTGAGCACCCTTTTTATTTAAAAAAGGAAGTAAAGGTATGTGAAGTGAGGTGTCCAGACCGAAAAGGATTACATAATGAAGAATTCATTTACATTTTAAAATTGAAGAAATCTACAAACTAGCTCAGAAAGAAACATATAATAGACTCCAGTCCCAGAATTTGAATTGCCATATACGCACAAAGTATACTCCTCCTTCCTTCCTTTCTTTTCTTTTCCTTCTTTCTTTCTTTCTTTCTTTCTTTCTTTCTTTCTTTCTTTCTTTTCTTTCTTTCTTGGCGGATAGATCTTCAAAGTCTTGCCTATGAACTCATCACACTACCTTTCCCTGCCAAAGAAGTATTAATCTACATAAGTTTTCCTAAGCTAGTGTTTGACAAAAGCGCTGCAGGAAATAAGAAAGCAATGCTTCAGTGTCTCTACTGCCTACACGCACTTTCAACTCGGCTCTCTCTTCTTAATGCCTAATCCATTAAACATCCTACTCTCACTTTAATTAGAAACATTTGCATTGATTGTGCAAAATTGCTGTGAATTTAAATTTTTCGATAGAGACTCTGACATGCTAGCTCAGTGCAGGAAACAAGGTCTTTTTATCTCATTCCCACCCCCACTCCAAGAAACTTAAAAAAAAAAAAAGGAAGTGCAAGTTAGGGTTCTGGAAATGTGTAAGAACGTAGTTTCTTGCCAAATCTGCCAAAGGTGAATTGGATTTATTTCTGCTTGCATGTCAAGAGATGCAATAAGAAGAAGGGAGGGGGAAGGAAGAGAAAGAAAGAAAGAAAGAAAGAAAGAAAGAAAGAAAGAAAGAAAGAAAGAAAGGGCTATAGCCTCCTCATTGGATTCCTTCTTGTACCAAGATAGGGAGTTCTGTTTTAGTCCAGATGAATTACATGAGAAAGTAAACTTTGAAAGGTTCCCCGTGGACAACATTTTCTGCTGTTTAACTCATGTGATCAGCTGTCAACACAGCACCATTGAACTTCCTGAGCCTTGTCGTCCTAAATCTGTTCAGTGTCAAAACTACAACATGTTGGGATTTAACAAAATAACTGCCCCCCTAAAGCGGAAATAACCGGCCCTTTGAAAGTCCAAAGTTTGTTCTAAAGTTCAGTGATAAATCAAGAACTAATGTGAGTCAAAGACTGATTCCCTGCTCAGCTATTCATACCATAATCTTCTGTTCTGTCACTGCTGTTTTTGTGGGTTATTGAGAGTTTTCTTTTTTCCAGCTCCCATTTTTGAAGGACCTATATTTAGTACATTTCTCTTTAAAAGGGATGAGGAAAAAAAATACTGTTCTTCCGTCTGATCCATGCTCTAGGGCACTCTGGCAACTGACTGCATAGACCTAGGGATGTGTTATGTGTCTGTCAGAAAGGTCATCTTATCTAAGCTCTCTGGCTTCCTGCAGATATTTGCCTGCAGTAGGATCTCCAGAGCATCTGCTGTAGGGCAATAGAGTGATGGCAAATGGCTTTGGCGGGTTGAAAATCTGCATAGGCACAGGTATCATCTTAGACTGTACCTTCAAGATAGCTCTTAAAACCTTTGGTTTTTATACATAGTTGTATTTAAAGCTAAAGTTTAAGAAATCAAAGTCTTATGATCAGTTAACCAGAGACACCATTTCTGGAATAAAAAATATTTTAAATTGGTTAATCAACAAATGGTTGATCAGTTCGTTGTTCAAGGGGCAATACATAGAGAGAAGCCTCCTAGGGACTGTGATGGTTGTGGATCCTTGTTGACACTATTGGTAAGCATGCTTGGAGATCCTTCTTCTCACCCCGGCCATGGAGAGAGTTGCCATCAGTTTACTCTCCCAACAGTACAGTGAAAGAAGTTCCAAAAAGGCAAGGATTTCTTTGTCCTCTGTACTCCAAAATGGTGCTGATGATAGATCTTCTCTTTCCTAAAACAGGGAACAGGAAGATTGTGCAAAGGAAGAATGTGAGGCAAAGTTGTGTGCGCCTTGGTTGGAGTTGGCTAACACTACACCTACTGCTGTGGGAAACCATGTTGAAAGGCAAAGATGGGAATTGAGGCTAAGCAGTTTTGATAGATTGTGCTTTCTGTTCTTTGCATTTTCTTCCTGTTCCCCTCTTTTTCATTGCTGAAAGAGTTTTGCCCCAAATAACCCTCAAGTATCATTCTGAAAATGTTCCTTGAGACCCCATGGGGAGAGCCCAGGTTTTGTTCTCACCATTTCCATTCATATTGTAATTTTTGAGTGTTAGCGATCCCAAAAACTATGGCTGATCATTGGAAGGGCCACTGTAATACGATGGATATGGATATGATGTGTTGTGTTGCACATACTGTTGCCTCACAAAGCAAGATTTTTTAAAAAAATGCAGGTCACCTTTCACAACATTTCTCCTCGAAGTGCATATACATGTACATAGAAGTGATAAGAAAGTATTGTACTGTTGTGGGTTTAATTATTCTAGGTCGGGGTGACCAATTTCAAAAAGTTGGGGAACCAGGTTTTTGGCCCCAAGACTCATTGTGATGTATAACAGGCCTGGAAATAATTTTTTATTAAAAACAACAAATGTTCGAGTTCTGCTTGGCTTGTTGTTTCAAGTGGGAGGGGGTACTTCTCCACAAAACAACCCTAGAGACCTTCAGAAGCAGGAAAATCAATTTTCCAGGTTTTTTTTTTTTAATTAGTGCATGGTGGTAGTTGTCATTTAAAAATGTTGCGGGTAGAGGAAGATGTTCACTTTGCTTACCCTTGTTCTTGACGAATTGATCAGGATTTTTGTTCTTCTGTTGGTAAGATGGTGATTTTGTTGAACACGTCTCACAGAGTCTGTGTGAAGCACTGAGAGCAGCGATGATATGTTGACAGCTTTAGTACTGAAACTATCTCTTATTGTTGAGAATATGACAGCACGAGGGCAATTTCTTTGATGGCATAATAGCATGGTGGTACCTTTGGGGGACATGAATTGGATTACCACATGCAGCTGCATGTTTACTAAATGCTGCTTCAAAGGATAGATTGCACTGAGCATCTGCATACTCAGCCCTGTTTTCCTTCCTCTCTGAGAAATAAGACATCTCTTCAAAGGTTTTATTTTATTTTACTTTGGTGGTTGCTCTAAAGAAAAAAACCCTCTTTTCTGTCACCTGATAGTTGTAGAACCAACAGTGTAAGCATGAAATATTACTTTTATTTCATTATGATTTCTCAAAATGTGAATTCTGCTGAACAAGAAAATACATGCTCATAGGGGGAATATTGTCTTAGAACAGTTTTTATAATAATGAAAAAAGAATTGCATACAAACACTTTTTCAGCCTTCTTAAATCAACACAAAGAGAGGAACTTCTAGGAAACTTCTGGTTCTGAATCTCTTCCAGCAAGAGTGGGAAAGGTTTTTGCCTCCATATATTCTACTGTACTTCCCACCTGCCATAACCAGTGTAGCAGCATTGAGGTAATGGGAGAGTTGTAGTTCAGCCACATCTGGACAGCCACTGACTCCCCATCCCTGCCTCAGAGCACAATCCTATACATGTCTGCTCAGAAATAAATTCCATTCAGTGCAGAGGGAAATGTTGCATCCTCAATACTTACTTGGCCTGAATAATCATGGTGCTTGACTATTATTTTCTATAGAATCATAGAGCTGGAAGAGACCACAATGGCCCCAGCAAATGGCCATCCAGCCTCTGTTTAAAAACCTCCAAAGAAGGTGACTCCATCATACTTGGAGGCATCATATTCCACTGTCAAATGGCTCTTACCAACAGAAAGTTCTCCCTACTGTTTAGATGGAATCTCTTTTCCTGTAGTTTGAATCCATTGCTCCGTGGCCTAGCGTCCGGAGCAGCAGAAAACAAGCTTGCTCCATCTTCAACATGACATCCCTTCAAATATTTAAACATGGCTGGAATCAATCTGTAATCTGAGTTGTGCTTTGCCGGCTAGGAAACTGGTGCTTGTAACAATTCTTCTTTGCAGGCCAGGAAATTTTGCTATGTAATAGAAAGAAATACAAACTGCTGAACATTTCAGTTTGTATGTTCAGCCTGGTTTAGTACTTGGTTTAGTACTTGGCCCACCCGATGGATGAGGAAAGCTAAGCAGGCAGTAAATACTGGAAAACGGGGATGAAACTATGATCTCCATTTGTTTGATCTCCATTTATTTGCATTTCAACGATGAAGACTCAGCCTAATGAATATGGACCAAAATGGAAAGAACTTCTTACTCAACCAGTTTTTGTCATGTATCCCCTTCCCACTCACAAATTTTTTTGTCATGTCTTTTTCATAGTAAGATTGTGCTTAAAGTGGAACTAGGTACAGGGCACATAATTCAATATGCTAGATATTGATGATAATAATGAAGACAATGATGATTGCAATGGGCAGCACCTAGTGTACTGTACTGTTATCTGTACTGATAATATCATCCACAAGCTCCCAAAGTATATGCAAAAGAAATTTGCTAGTAATCTGTGACAAATTAGTCCCTTAATTTGAATAGTCCTGCTGAGAGCAGGTAATTTTACTGTATCTTTAGGATAGATGTAATAGGATCTTTTGTTCGTGCTTAATGCATAGGCAACAGGATTGCAGATTCTTGAAGGAGAATTGCTCTTGAATCTCTGTGTGTTATTGTTCTGGGCTTCCTTCTTTCCTGCCCAAAGGGGGAGAACTCATTATATGAAACCTGTTTCCAACATGGGCTGTGTGCTATCCAACTATACAACTCCATTCCTTTGCCTGAAAGGTTTCTGGTGGAAGTTGCTCTCAGGTACAACACCAAAGATGATGGAGGATGAGGGCAGGAAGTAGAACCTGACCAATCCTGGTTCCATGTGAACACTTCTGTTCCTGGGCTAGAATTAGGGTGAATTTTATTCTTAGGGTGTTTGTGGGCCACCCTGAAATTCTCTTATGGATACCATGCAAGATGTAAATATTCACAGTCAGTTTTCAGAGTGTGTGTCAGTTTAACTTCTTGATAATTTGGAAAGCAAAATATTTCTTTAAGGTATCTCTAAATGTAAGACCCAAATGTCTTGAGTCTAAAAGATTGGTTTTTCCTACATGTGCTAACATGTGTGCTTCATTCATAATCAGAGACCTTCATTCAGGTGTCTCTACTTGGATGATGGATGACTGCCTGGAACAGGGTCTGTTCCTCCATAGAAAGGTTTGACAAGTCCAGATATAGCGGCCAGGCTGTTGACCAGGACTGGTGAGAGGGGTCATGTGATGTACACACACTGAGACAACTTCACTGGTGGCCAGTTAGTTTCTAGGCAGAATTCAAGTGTTGGTTCTGACCTGTAAAGCCTTGTATGGTTTGGGTCCAGACTGCTGAAAGATCATATCTACCTATATAGGCCACTATGAACATTAAGATCTGCAGGAGAGGGTTTTCTTTTCGTCCCACCACCTTCACAGGAATACTTGGTGAGGACATGAGAGACAACCTTCTTCAGGGCTGGTCCCAAGCTGTGGAACACCCTTCCACTGGAAGTCCAGTTGGCCCCCTCCCTGCTCTCTTTCTGCCATTAGATGAAGACCTTTTTATTGAAGGAGGCCTTTGAGATGTATATTTATATAGCAGCTTGTGTGAAGTGATGTGCTGTATTTTCTAATTTTTATCTGTTATTAGCAATTATGGTTTAAATGTGTTTTTAACTGTTTTAACCAAGGTTTTTAACATTGTTGTTGCTATGTGCCTTCAAGTCATTTCTGACTTATGGCAACCCTAAGGTGAACCTATCGAGCAATTTCCTGAGGCTGAGAGTGTGTGATGGGCCCAAGGTTATCTAATGGGTTTCCATGGCCAAGCAGGGAACAGAACCCTGGTCTCTAGGTTTGTAGTCTACTGCTCAAACCACTGCATCATGATGGCTTTAGGTTTTTAATATATTGTTGTTTTTTATATATTGTTAATTCTTTTTTTTAATATCTGTAAAATAAGATTTTAATTTAATCCTGTTTTGAACTTCTGGAAGCTGCTGTGGATCCTATCCTGGGTGATAGGTAGGATATAAATTCAATAGATAAATAAATAAAAATTCTCGACAGCAGGAAATAACTTGGCTCCCTTGCAGAGCATTTGCAATTGTTGTGTTAACTCTTTAGCGCTTGATAGTTTTTTGTTTGGCTTTAGTGATTGTGCAATCGTTATTTGTTGGTTGGTTAATGCTGTTTGGTTGTATTTATGAAATGGTTTGCTATATTGTTTTACTCTATGGATTGTTAATTGCCAGGGGTTGATTCCAGAATTAAAAATAAAATCAACCAAATAAAGAAATTACATCATTTCCTTTCTCATTTTTACTACTTGTTTTCTGTAGTTGAATAAAACACAAAGAAGTTACTGTTCTTAGTCAAGTAGTGGAAAAAAATCCTTTTTTCTATTGGCTGAGAAGCAGATTGTTTCAGATTCTTTGGTGCACCAAGTATGGTAAGAATTTTGTGGCTTTTAAAGAAAGAAATGTTTTCTCTTTTTTCTGTTCAGAGAAGTGTCCTTAGGTGCATTGCATTTAATGATTTTCATTGATATCTGCACATTTTTACCTAACTGTATATTAGCTACTCACCAGAGGTGAGCATCCGCTCTTTATAGGTGAGCAGACTCACAGTTCAAGTCACTCTGTGAAACACAGCACAAGAGATAAGTAAATAAGGAATAGGTGAACTGGAAAAACGTAATTTTTAAGCTTACACATTTTTACAGTTATTAATGAAGCTGTTGGAACAACTATTCTTCTCAGCCTGAGGGCATTGGCTTCTGAATGCTTGCTGTGGGGAAGAAGACAAAATATTTTGGCCAAGCACAGAACTGTGAAAACATTTTTTTGAAAAGCCCTCTTTCTACCTAAGACCCTTATCTTTTAGTACTTTTGCAGTAAGCAACTTTTGGATGCCCAGACCTATATGTAAGTGAACATCTTGTGCAGGAACATGAGGAACTGCTCTACATTTTGGGGAAAGGGTCTCTTCAGTTGTGCTTCCCAATGTATGAAATGGTCTCCCTAGTGAGGTCTGTCTGGTTCTGGTATTATTATTTACAATGCCAGGATAAGACATCTCTCTGCATTTAGCCTTTTAGTGGGATGTGACTGACCAGTTTTTAGATGTCATCCTTAGACCTTTTGGTTGTCCCTAAAATGTATTTGTGAGTTGAGGTGAGATATTTTATATGTCAGTTTTATTGTGTTTAGCTTATATTTCAGCTTTAAGATGCCTATGAGCTTTTCAAGGAAAAGCTTCCCAAAATACAGCAGGACCATAATCATTCCAGGTTACACTATCTATCTTGCCCAGTTATCCACTGTTACTGGTAGTAGCTCTCAGACAGAGATCCTTGCATTTATCTTTTATCCGAGCCCTTTAACTTAGACCATTTTTACACTACATTGTTATAGTGCTATTATTCTACTTTCAACCTCCTGTGGAATTCTGGGATTTGTAGTTTACTGAGGCCAAAGAGCTCTCTGGCTGAGAATTCTAAAGGTCCCTCCCTAAACTGCAAACCCCAGGGTTCTGTAGGATGTTGAAAGTGGAATAATAGCATGAATACAGTGTAGTGTGGAAATGGCCACAGAGAGGGGAATAGATGGCCTTCCAAATGCTGTACTCCAGTTTCCAGCATTCCTTAAATTGTCTATGCCAGATAGCGTTGATGGGATTTGCAGTCTAACATCTGGGAGGGCCAGATGTTCCCTACCCCTATGTTGGATGTTAACAGATAGTATACCATGGACAGAGAGGGGTGTTTCTCATTCCTTGTGAAAGCTTCATTAATGACATTCTGTGACATCACAGCTTCTCACCAAATGGCTGCAAGCGGGGCAAGGGAATGCTTTTAAGTGACACACAGCAGATAGCCAGGGTGTTTGTTTTGTTTTTCAGCTGATAAAGTATGGATTTAATTCACCAAACAGCAGCATGAGAGGGTGCAGAAGTGTGAATGGAATCCATATATGAAATATATTTCCTTCCTTTTCTGTCAAACGAGAATGTTGCAGCACCCGAGGCAATGGATGTTGCTGGCTCCTGTCTCTGCTGTCACCCTCAACCAGCAATGGCCCTTGTGCTCTGCTGCCTAAATTTAATTTCACAGAGGAACAGTGATGCCGTAAGCATCCTCATCCACAGGTCAGGACTCGGGGGGAGGCAGCTTGCCAGATTCCAGAGATATTTCAAGGGAAAGAAAGAGCAGCTTTGGTGGAAAAACTAGGACAGGGGTTTCTTGTCAGAGAAAACTCATCCCTCAAGTTCACTGCGCAAATTCCAGCACTCTCTTTGATGCCGTCCACCAGCAAAACTGGTCTGTGAGTGAGCACCACCCCAGCTTCTACAGAGCTTTTGTGAAGAGAGCTCAGTGCTGTGAGGCTGATAGCAGGAGGCTGTAGTGGATTAGTGGAGCTAGAGCTTTAATTCCCAAAGGATATGCCCCAAGAGAAGGGTCGGTATGCTATGACAGAGAACTCTGTTGCTTAACTAAAATGGCCTTGTAAGTAAGCCTACCAAAGTTAGTTTGCTAGCCTGCAGGGGGTTGGTGATGGAAGGTCAGAGAGCTGCATTTTTCTGCTGGATGTAGAAAGTGTACAGACTGCTTCGTCCCACATCTCCCTACTTGTTCAGCTACATACAATTGCAGTTCCCGATCACCAAACTGAACCTGAATTTTTGGACCCCAGAATCGGCCAGTCACTATGGCCAGTGGTGGCTCAAGGAAGTAACATTCCCATGTTATGACCCTAGTTGTGTTTCCCAAGTTGTGCCAAACTCTAGCTCCAGCAGCCCCAAATTCATATAACCATTCGGTGACTTTGCCAAGTTGCTGCCTCTCAGATCGACTGTTGTGATTTGGTTACTGTGGAAATTAGAGCTGGGTCAATGTTTTCATTACAGCCTTATCTTGTAATACAGATTGGGGTTGTGTGTAAACTAACTCCCCTTTTCCAGCTGTTCTGTTCTGGCCTGGAGGAGGTGCAGTGGAGGTTCAGTGTGTCAAGGCAGCACCCACAAGAGCCTCTAGTGAACAACTTGCTTCAACAAAGTTGGAGACCAGAAGCTTTTTGAACTAGAATCCAAAACGTCTTGTCTCAGACCTCACCCCTTTATACAAAATGGAAGGCCTTAAAGGGGCAAGCTGACAGCTTGCTGGTCCTCCATCTCCAGGCCTGGAGCTTAGTAGCCCTCCATCTGGATGAGATCTCATTGTCTTTAAATATGGGTTTACATAGGATCCTCCACCCCCAAATAGCATACTTACAGTAGCCTACTAGTACAGTAGCCTACTAGTAGCATACTACCAGCACCTAGGGCAAGCATGGAGGTTGTGCCCCTACCTTCTTACCTCCACTCCCATCCTGACATGCATGGCTTTTTTGCACCCCTCTGGCATTGACGCCTGGGGCACATGTCCTACTTGCCTCACCCTAGATACGTCTCTACATACTAATTCTGGAATAGATAGTCGATGAGCTGATGTAGAAGGGGCATGGACTCGAAATAGATTCCTTTGTCCACCCCACCACTGATATCTTATGAAAATGGTCTGGATATGTAGAAGAGATCATATTCAGTGTAACAGAGAGCCTTCTATATTCATTCAACTTGTAAAATTTGATTTCAAAATAAAAGCATTATTTTTTGTGGAAGTCATTATTGTAACTACTGATTGTTGGATTGTCTCCTCACAGCACTTTGTTTATAGGTGGCATGAAAGCTGTGATTTGACTCTTCAATGGCAGCCTATGAAGAAAATTAGAATGTTGTTTCGGAATGTATGTCCCTGATGACAGGACATTAGAGCAGCCTAACCCAACTTGGTGGCTCCACCCAAATTTTGGTGACCACAGCTACCATGTGAGCAAGGGATAATGAAAGGTATAGTCTACCCCTCTGGAAAGCACCAGGTTGAGAAAGGCTGTTACAGAATAACTTATTTTTCATTCCATATGATAGTGGATGTTAGGTTTACCCCACATAAAATCACAATGTGTTTGCAAGTTCTCTTCTTGATGCAATTAGTATAGACCAGCCTTGAAGGGTAGAGAAAGTGAGCAAATGAAGGGGCTTGCCTTTGATTTCGCCTAAATAACCTTTGAGCCTTTTTCCAGCTCCCAGAAGTAACTAAATGTAATCAGTTGTAATCAGTTTTTCTGACAGTGAAGGTATAACTAAATTGTATTTTGAGTATGACTCACTCACCAATTGCTTTTAAGGTATATAACTGACTAGGATTTTTTGGGGGGTAGGGTTACAGTTGTGGAATTCTGGCTTCTATAAATGGTAGTGAAGGAATATCAAATAGTTCAAATGCTGGTTAGTGAAGGGCCTCAAACTTCTACCCTGTACTCAGCTGTGAGGCTGAGGCAATAGTGAACTGGTCAATAAAAAGTGTGTATTGGTGGGGGACATTTATTGAGAATAGAAATGCGGATATTGTTTCACAAAGATTAAAGGGGAAATCGGGTGATCAGATAAAAGCAGAATGGCAAATTGTGATGGGTAATTGCTGGGAACTGCCAAGTGAAAATGTCTGAATTAGGGTTGAAATTAAAGAGGAATAACTGTAACATAACAGGAGTTGATGAGAGAAATGCAAGGTCAAACATGTAAGATGAACATAGAATTGTGAGGCATAATTTTTTATATGTGAGTAGATATCCAGAAAATGAAAACTAGATCAGAATGGAAGAACAAAAACATTACATGTAAAAGTACAATTTGAGATGGCATTTTTTTTTATTTGTGAAACTTAATAAAATTATATAGAAAAATAAATAAAAAGTTTGTATTTTATAGCACAAATCGCAGCTTGTAGCATTTAAATGCTCTTTTTTAAAGGAATCAAGCATATCTGTTTTATTTACTTTAGGGACATGAAAGTAAAGAGTTGTTATAAAGTAATGAGTAACTAAGTAAAAGTTAAGACTGTTTGACTGGCTTTGGTAACTAACTATTTGACAATAACTAACTACTTGACAGGATTCAATAGTAACTAGTTGCTTTTAAAATAATGTCCCAAACTCTGCTCTTCAGCAGGTCAGTTTTTCCATATCCTAAGCTCTCTGGAGACAGGTTTGGACCGTAGTGCACTATGTTCTGAGACAAGTGGCAGAACTATGCTTATTTACTCAAGTTTACCATGAATCAGGAAATTCAGGCAGGCAGGCAGACAGGAGGGCATAATAATAATAAACCAACTTGAGGCCATTACCAATCCATCCTGGTTAGAGGCATGACTTCCTGTCTGCCTCCAAAGACAATGTTCCGTCAGACTCCAGGCACGCACAAAAATATGTCTACCAACGTAGACCTGACGTCCCATCTAAATCTTCAGATGTTGTGCAGCCAAGCTGCACTGGTGAGTTAAAAGCAGGGCAAAAGAGAGACATTCTTTTCAACTCCTGGCTAGGAACAACCACAAAATCTGGAATTCAGAGGCTCTTTACGTCTCTTCCCGTAATTTCCCTTGCCACAGTTAAATATTAAAATTACCGTGACATTCCCTATGACCTCTGGAGGGCAGAGTCCTTGGAGATTCTTGATTATTTACCTTACATTTGGTATTATCTTAAATTACCAGGGCTCTCAGTGTATACTGCTTTCCCCTTCCTGTCCTTCACCTGGTGCCCCTTCCCAATGCTAAGCCGAAAGCAAAGCTTTGTGGCTTTCTAGAAAGCCTTAAAACTAAAATATTGACGTAAAGATTTTTCTTACAGCTGAGGCGACAGATAATTACACTTGTAGGTCACAGGTTCCCACAGCCTGTCAGGTTCAAACAGTAGCCCCAAACCATCCAGTCCCAAAGTGTGTTCCTTTTCCTGTAACCAATTGTTGTCAGAAGACAAAAGCTCTGCTGCTGGGAACTCAAAAAAGCAAATGTTTGATAGCCTCTTGACAGTTCTTCGGGGGCCTGTTTTCTTGAGTGAATGCCCTGTGATAGATTAGAACGGCAATTTATGATTAAATGCTCTCTCCTCTGCTGCCAATAGACGGAGAGATTTGTGAATGTTTGTGCAAATTAGGGTCAGGTATCTCTGTCTTCTTCAGCAGCTTGGATTGTGATAAATAGAGCATTGAAATGCTGCCATTCAGTTGATTTGGTAAACATGTGGAGGTGTTGTTTGCCACGCAAGGAATCTAAGACATGATAGAACATCTTTCATAAAACACCAGTTGTGCAGCAAGGAGGAACATCTGTCAAATGAGAAGAGCAGAAGCTAAAGGATGGCTGGGAATTTCATATCTAATCTGCAAATCTGCTCCCTCTACTGTGGTAGATAATGCTATTTAGTTGCCAGTATTGGCACAGTGGTCATGCCAGTCAGCTCCTATGGACACACTGCAGAAAGGAAGGCCATCTTGGGCCCATTGACACTACAGAATTATAGACGCTATTATTCAATTTCAACTACCGTGATTCCATCCTATGGAATCCTAGCAGTTTATTGTTGTTGTGTGCCTTCAAGACATTTCTGACTTTAGGTGACCCTAAAGCAACCCTACTGCAGGGTTTTCTTCACAAGATTTGTTCAGAGGGAGTTTGTTTTTGCCTTCCTCTGAGTCTGAGAGAGTGTGACTTGCCCAAGGTCACCCAGTGGGTTTCCACAGCCAAGCGGGGATTTGAAGCCAGAGTCATAGGCCATTTCCGCACTAGCTTGTTATAGCGCAATGATTCCACTTTCAACATCCTCTGGAATCCTGGGGTTTGCAGTTTCGGGAGGGGCCGGCCAGCCCCTCCCAAAACTGCAAACCCCAGGATTCCAGAGGATGTTGAAAGGGGAATCATCGCGCATAACAGGCTAGTGCGGAAATGGCCATAGTCCAGCACCTAAACCCAGTACACCATGCTAGTTCTCTTAGTAGTAGTTTAGGAAGGGCCATTTAGAATTCCCAGCTAGAGATCCAATTGCCTTAACAAACTACAAAGCTCCAAATTCCATATTGCCATGGCAGTTAAAGTGCAATAATAGTGCTGGGATTATTGTGTGGTGTGGATGGGCCTCTGCTCTTTTGCCTTGGGGAATAAATGCTGTGACAGCCCTGGGTCTCCTTTTCACCACTTTATCGTTACAGCAACAACTTTGTGAGTTAGCTCAGGCTGAGATATGGAGTAAGAGGGCCCAAATTCATTCAGTGAATTTGGATTTCTCCTGCCTCTGTCAAGCAGTCTAACCATTTCTTCAGCAATTTTTTCATTAATTTTCATTGCTTTTGTTTGAAGAAAACATCAAGGCTTGTTAGAAAATGGCATAAATCATGAAAAAGCACTGTAAAGATAAATACTAAAAGTAATTTTTAAAAGTAATTTGGAAAGATTAAATAAATTCATTTTCGTTTGTTTCATTACTTATGGCGTATAATTTTGTTATGCTTTTGTTACCAAGAAAAGTAAATTCATGTAGGTAGCTGTGCTACTTTTAACATATAACTACTGAATAGGTCAAATTCCTTTGTTTCACTTTCTTCCCTCCCTCAACACATTGCTGCAGGCATGGATTATATGTCTTGGGGTGGGAAGGATAGTTAGTGATAGTGATCTTAATTGTGGTATTTCTCACTAAATGAGAATGAACAAAAAATGTTCTCCTAATCACATTAACACATTTTAAACACATTCACACATTTTTTTATTCTTTGTTTCTGTGTTATGTTTATTCTTTTTTATTCTTTGTTTCTGTGTTATGTTAGTAAAATTTAAATAAAATTAAATCACTAAATACAGTGTTGCGCAAATGGTGCAAAGTATAATAACAATACTAAAAATAAACGTTGTGCCCTGTTCCTTATGGTTGAGGCATGTAGGTTGGAGGCTCCCTGACAAGCTGTATCAACTAGAGATGTAAATCCTTGACTCTTTCTTCTTCACGTGCAAACACAATAATTGCGATAGTTTTTTTTCCCATTGTAGGAAAAGACCTCTACAGTGTTCTCTTTATATTTGAATGTCTCAAAGTGTTGCAGACAAATTACCATCTGGAAGGGAAAAAATGACTTTTTTGCACAAAAAACAAACAAACCCACACCACTTTTCTGCAGGAAACTCTGTGCAGGAAACTCATTTCTGTATACAAAATGGTGGCAGTGTTGCACAAAATGCCTGTCTTTTTCTCAACATAATGGTTCCTTCCCAACACCTCAGGACATCCAAATACCAGGATAAAATTACATAAAATTCTTGCTGGTTTATTATTCTTTCTGGTTTTTAACCTGGAAAGAGATCGTTGTGAATATTTTTTCCATCCCTAGTGTCAGCTATAAACAAAAGACTGCCAAAATTTCTTCATATCCCTAGTTGGTTGGTGTTAGAATGGATGGTGATGTTTTGGGCAAGGCAGTTGGACAGACTCATTCTGGCCTTGTCTACACACCAGCTGGGTTATTGTTTTTGGTTTTGTTTTGTTTTTTGAAACACCAAGCTGCACACTTCCACACACACGTCTATTGTTCCTTTTAATTTGCCAAATACCTATCATAATACATTGTTGTACAATTCTGCAGTTTGAGGGTCTCATCAACCATTCTTTACCTGTCCTCTATCCTACCTTTCCTTTCCATGGGACTGGAACTTCACATACGGCACATGGACCCACCAAAAGTGCATTGTTACTTTCCCCACACATCATAAATGTTACAAGTACGAGCAAAGTGTTATTTATTCAGCAGCAGAGTTTATTTTCCCATTGCTTTCTGTGGTCTTCAAAGCTTCTGTGGCTTGCATTACAAATCCTTCCAGGCCATGTGCAGTTCATGAACAGGAGAACTGCCTTGCATGGTCCATCCAAGCCAAACATGCAGCTTCCTTTAGAGGTCGGGCAAATGCTTCTTTAGGATTGCAAGTAAGCATGCGAGTTGAGGCCCTTCCTTGTTCTTTGTCTCCTAGACATTTGACATTCAGAAGTATACTGCATCTAGGCACGGATGTTCTTTTTAGTCATCATGGTGAATAATCAGTAATACCGCTTACCTACGGCGTTTTTGAGATTTTTTCTTTTTAAATGATCAAATGCAAGGGTGGGCAACTGCAGTGGGTCTGGGAACCAATTTTCTGTCCCTTCAACTCTTGGGCGGTTGTATGAGCTCCCAAAAAGAAAAAGCAAATCCAGTAGAGGCTAGAAGTCTGCTTCTGGTTTTAAAAAAGATAGTATTCTTTTATGCGCAGGCAGGGGAAGACTGCAATCCATTTAAAAGATGAATTTCCACTCTTGGAGAGACAGTGCTCTCTGGAGAGGCTTCCAGGAATGGTAATTCTCTTTCTTTCTTTCCAGAGAAAGGGCAGCATCCAGATCATACCAAACCTAGTTTTGTAGTGTACAGTAATTCTGTGTTGATTGTGGTCAGCCTGAAGAAATGCTTCCTTTGTCTCTCCTAAATGTTTTAAAAAATCACCCATGTGGGCTGAGCCTGAGGTCTAGTACGAGGGCTATGGTTTCCCTTCACTTCTCTTCAGTAGTCTACCCAGCCAGGCAGACACACCTGTCTGTTAACATATGGGTAGAAAACCTTGGACCTTGCAGGATGCTACTGGCATGGCCAGTAGAGACAGGTTGTGGGAGTTGTAATGCAAACCATTGGGAAGAGACTTGCCCTTCTCACCCTTGTGTTATGCACTTAAGCAGATCACTTCATTCTCTCTCTCTCTCTTTCTCTCTCCCTCCCTTTCCAGTGTCCGTATAAGAGTTACAATTAAATAATGACTCTTAGGCTGTAAGGTAGGCTATTTAAAAGTGTGTGGGGGGGTGGAAAGAGATAATTAATTGAGTGATCAATAGAACAAACACAAATAAACATTTATGTCAGTGTTGTTAATATTGATTACCAGGAATTGTGTGTGGCCAAAGTCCATATAATTTCAGAAGCAAAGCAGGGTCAGGTCCTTTTAGTACTTGGAAGGGAGACCAGCAGGAAATGCTAGGTGTTTTAGACTGCATTCAAAGGAAGGCAATAGCAAAACACCTCTCAGTACTCATTGTCTAAGAAAAACCTATGGATTTCATGGCGTCTACCTAGGCTGAGAAGTGACTTGAAGGCACAGCCTTACAATCCAGTTTGATTGTTTTGAGGAGGAATTTATAAGACTTATTCGCTTAAAAATCTATGCACTGAAAAATTTCCCTGCTTCTTAGCAAAAAGTTGAGAATGAAAGTAGTTGGGCGCTTGCTTCCAGCTTGTAATACTGTGTGTAGCAGCGCCATCTGGTGGTAACCTATGGTACATGACGTGGCCAAGGCCATTTTTGCACTAGCCTGTTATAGCACGATGATTCCACTTTCAACATCCTTTGGAATCCTGGGGTTTGCAGTTTTGGGAGGGGCCAGCCAGCCCCTCCCGAAACTGCAATCCCCAGGATTCCAGAGGATGTTGAAAGTGGAATCATCGTGCTATAACAGGCTAGTGCAGAAATGGTCCAAGTCTTTCCCCATTTTCAATGACTCGCAGAGCTTAGCATCGTTATAAACCTTGTGTCAAAACCAGCAGACAACACTTAGTGGTTTAATTAGTCAAGCTGGGCATTTTTTGTAGCATTTATTGTGAAAGAAAGATGGTTCAAATCTTTCTCAAATCTTTACTACATTATGTCATTCTTTCCAGCTTTTGGTTTAGCAAAGAGCTCTCTATGTTAAGCGCGGAGAAAAAAGCTTACCAACACTGTACTTCTTCTTCTCCCTCCCCCCACCCCCTTAAATAAATCTTCATGCCCAATGAAGGATTGTTTTATTTAGAAGCTTGCATTTATTTTTGGACATCCTTGCTTGGGATGTTTTAACAATGCTTGGGCAGCTTAGTTGTCTGAAGACATTTGTGGGAGAGAGAGAGAGATTGAGTCTCTTGAGAATATTGCTTTTTTCAGTAAATAAGGAAAAGAGATTATCATCATGTTTCTTTAGTATCCCTATTAATATTGCAGTCTGTAAATGGCGCCACTTAATGGGGGAGGCGGGAAGAGTCATAAAGTCAGCTGAGGCCCTGGGGCAGAACCCAAGTGAGCTGTCAGATGCTGAAGGCAAGAGGAATCCTTATCAGCAAATGGAGGCAGCAAGGCCAGTCCAAAATATTTTGCTGCTGGAGGCAAAGGGCAAGATGGCAGTCCTCCCACCTCCCATGTAGAAAGCAAACTGGAAAGGCAGTTTGAATCTTCCATCAGCCCTGGCAATGAGACCATGACTTCCACAGTACTTTGGGCCTCCAGTGTAGTTTGGATGAGGCAGTATAGAGAAAGCTTTGTAACACGCAACACTCTTCTCTAGTACTTTGCTGCTCTTTCCCAGCATCTGCAGTGTAAGTGTTGGCCTCATTCTGCCTAATGGTAGGGCCGGCCCAGGGTGTGGGCACTAGGCCTTTTCGGAAAGATCAGACAGGTCTGGGAGCTGAATGTTTCTTTCTTCCTCTTCCACTTGGGGATGGGCCAAGCATTTCAAGCAAGGGTGCTCCATTGCCTCATCAAATTGTTGTAAGATTGGTTGTTCTTGTCTTGTGCCTGCTCTACAATTCAGTTCTGCTCCCAGGCAGTAGCAACTGGTGGCATTTGCTCCAGGCTTTAGTTGAAACTTTAAACAGGCTATCCAAGGTATTAAACCTATCTTGGGCGTAGGTTTCAGCATCTTGGGTAGTTCCTTTAAAATTCAGACTAAAACCCAGAGGAGATTCACTGCTCTGCTGAGATGGAAGCCCCACGCTGTTGGATTGCTGCTATCCCATCCCAATGCATTCTGCTTTCAGAGAGGGATGGGGTAGCAAAAGATTAAAAAATGCTAGCAGCAATAAAGGGCATGTAAAACATAATTTCCTGTGAGAGAATTGTGGGCAGGACTTCAGGATCCATGATCATGGATCCTGTACCATCCATCACTGGTTATCTTAACTGACTATATGCTGGGATTCCCTCATTGGAGAAAGCATTAATTATTTTTGCTGCCCACACCAGCTTCTCCATCCATTTGCAGACCTTTTGGGTAGCATGGTGGGTTCAGTGACTTAGGTCACACCAAGTATACCACAGGCAGAAGTAATGCCAAGAACTACACTTCCTCAGACCTGCAAGAGACTTCTTGCTCCAGGCAGGGCTCATCTTGATCCGGCATCATTGCTAATCCTGATCTCCTGCAGCACAAAGTTGTTTCCTCCCAACAATGGAGCTTACATACCTGTACAAGCTAGACCCTATTTTTGCAATTCTCCCAGGGTCTCAGCCACCTTAATCAGCAGATGGCCAAGAGCAACAGATAATTCCATAATGATTGGATAGGAGATTGTGAGGTGGGATCTCCTTCTCTGAAGAGACCTCTCTTATCTCCTGGAAGAGATAAGAAACAATGCCCTCCCAGGAACCAAAGAATTGTGATCTTTCAAATCTTATCCAAGGGAGACAAAGCACCACTTCCTATGTACCTCCCATTTCCCCCTCTCTTCCACCATCTATGGGCTTCTCCTACACCCTTTCTTTCCAGTTCACACTAGCAGATGCTGTTCTGATTCCATGTCAGTGTCTTGGTCTCAAATGTGTACCAAGGGGACAAACACTTTTGTAAAAATCCTAGGGGCTTTTGCAAGGCTGAACAGCAGTACTGTGAATTGATAACACTTGTTTTGGTGTTCAAAGAACAAGAATTTCCTGCACATATGTGCCATAGGAACATGGAGGTAAGCTTCTTTGAAATCTATTGATGCCAGGTACTCACCCTCTTTCAGATAATCATGAAAGACAGTCCTGTTGGCACTTCCTTCTTCCTCCTGCTCTGGGTTCCATCTGTTGTGCGGTACAATTGAAGTTTAGAATAAAGATACTTGCCATTGTTTACTTTTTCTGTCCCCGCTTGGCTGTCTGTTTCATGTCCCCAATTTGTAACCATCTGGATTTTAAGAATGGAGAGATCTATAAAGAAAACAAAGGGCAGATTTTCAAATGGGAAATCATGCTAAACTCAATGTATAATTTAAGCAAAATTGAGGCCCATTATGAATCTTCTAATTCCTTCCATCTGCATCATTGAAATAAAGGGGGAACAATATTTCCAAAAGAGAGAGAGAGAGAGAGAGAAGGGACAGATCCTCCATTATTTTATTTATTTATTTGTTTAAAAGGCTGTTCTTCTTTGCATCTTTTCTCTCTGTCTCTTATTCTGAATATCAAGCACCAAGGAAAGATGAATGACAACAAAATTTCTAGTACCAGAAGAAATTCCTCAGCCCTGGCAGTGTCTTCTTTGCATTCAAAATGGGACAGATTAGAAGCTCAACATTTTCCATTACAGATGATTGATTGTTTATATAGATAGAAAGATATTTACTTCATTCAAAAAGAACCAAAACCTAAAAGTGAGGACTGAATTTTCCCCATGGCCGGAGGTGAATACATTCATTTCACCAAAAGTGAGAAACTTTTGATTCATTTTAATTTTATGTTCTCCAGTAGTTTATGCACAAAGGACCCAGGTTTAGATAAAATGGATATGATTCAGTTTTAATTCCTAACCACGATTAGGGTTCCCGTTTGTTGGCAAAACCATTCCCAAATGTGCTGTGAAGCCATATTTCAGCTTGCAGAGGTAAGGATCAGATAGCTTGTATTGGGTCTGGGAGTGGAAGACCTGCCCTTAGGTTTCTTCTCTTACCTGGCTACTGCAGAATTCAAGTGGTTGTGACATTGATGACCTCCATTTTGAGTACTGGGTTCTCTTGGGTGATCTTGATACTTAACAGAAAGCCCAGGATGGGTCAGTTGGGGGAAGGAGGTGGAACCACTCAGATGTTGGGGAACTCAAAGGAGATCCTGGGCTAGAGAAACAAGGCAAAGGGAGGCACACATGGCTGCCAAGATCTGATCAGCAGAAAAGCTCTGGAGAGGAGGCAGAAAGAATGAACGAAACATCAGGAAGAGAGGAGGACAGATAGGCTTCAAGCACTGGAGGAGAGGGAAGACACTGAGAGATGGAATTCCCAATTTAGTGGGAGCAATCCAGCTGCAGAGAAGGGTTAGAAAACAGAACTCATCAAAATGCATGATACGTCTGCCCAAATACCACCTCCAGAGCCAGCTCTAACATTAGGCAGAACATTTACCTTGGGCAGCAATTTCTGGGAGATGAAAAGAACAGCATCTAGGTTTTGGCTGACAAAATATTTGTGCCGTTCATTCCCCTGCATTCCTTAATCCAGCCTGCTGCCCTCAGGTGCTCTGCCTGTTGCCAGTGTTGAAGTAACTCAGCTAACAGTTTGTCCAGCTTCTGTACATAGAATTGGTCAGTGGCAGTAACATATCTTGGGCCATCCCTGACCTTCTGTACTAAGGGAGACAGGAACAGGACACAGTATTGGCGCTATTGTTTGATGGAGGATCTGGTGCCCATGATGAACAGGTTAAATAAGTGAGCTAAGAGGTACTCTGGAATTCTTCAAGTGTGAGGCAGTGTTGAAACACTTAGTGCTTCTGTATCCACACAAAATCACAGTATCTATAGGTATATGACACCAGAATCTCAGTGAACAAATTTTTGACTGGGCTTAGTGTTCATTCATCTTTTTTCTTCTTTTTTTGAGATGGAAAGCTTATCTCTGAGTGGTGTCTCTTCAGTGTGCATGTGCTGAAGACATCCATGAAGTAAACTGGTGTCTGACTCTTCACTATCTTTCTGTTCTCACAAGCAGTGTAGGGCTTCTGTGAGAAGAAAATGGACCAGTTTTAGGTCAGCTGTCCTGAGATTCTTCTTGCAGCTGAAGCAATTGAAAATTATAGTCCCCAATACAAAATTAATAATAAATGAATAGTTTTAATATGGCGTGGCTAGAGCATAGAATCATAGAATCCTGGAGTTGGAAGAAACCACAAGGACCACCCAGTCCAACACTCTGCTATGCAGGGTTACACTATCAAAGCATTCCTGACAGATGGCTATCCAGCCAGTTAAAAAACCTCTGAAGAAGGAGATGCCACTACACTCTGAGGCAGCATATTCCACTGTTGAACTGCTCTTACCATCAAGAAATTCTTCTTAATGTTTAGGTGCAATCTCTTTTCCTGAAATTTGAAGGCATTGCTCCATGTCCCAGTCCCTGGGTCAGCAGGAACAAGCTTGCTTCGTCTTCCATATGATATCCTTTCAAATATTTAACCATGGCTATCATGTCTCCTCTTAACCTTCTCTTCTTTAGGCTAAACATACCAAGCAACCTATGCCACTCCTCATAGGACTGCATGGCTTCCAGGCCTTTGACCATTTTGTTTTCCCTCCTCTGAACACATTCAACTTGTCAGCATCCTTCTTGAGTTGTGGTGCCTAGAACTGGACAAAGTGTTCCATGGGGTGTTTGTCCAAAGCAGAAGAGAGTAGTACTATTACTTTCCCTTGGAGTTTGACATCAGTCACCACAATGGCATATAAACACTTGGTGGGAGGAACAAAGCTGCAGGTCATCTTTAGGAGCACTTCAAAAAGCCAAAAACCTTTCTTTTTACAGAACCCTTGTTATTTCTTTTGAGGAATGGTGTCAGACAAATGTGTGTTAGACACATTTTCAGGCCTGCTAAACCCTTTGGCTTCAAATACCTATTGAGACTTAACTGTAAGGTCTAAAATGGCCTGCCTTTTCCAGAAACACGGTGGCATGTGCTGCTCAAGGCTTTTTGGAAATTAAAAAGGGTGGGGGGAGAGAAAAGAGAGAAGGGAGCTATGTTTACTTTTAATTTTGTTTTAAGACTCTTGGCCAGAGAGTTCATGATGTGACTTGGAAACTATATCAAATCATGATTTATTGTGGGCCTGTTATTCTATAAAGACCAAAGAAGAGCCAGACACAGCTGCCTGCCTGTTCCTCAGTTTGCACCTCGCATGCCAACATCCTATACTCTTTTTTGAAGATCTTCTCCACTTTTCATCTTCCTTTTAACCCTTTATTTTGGCCTTGTGACTGGTTGGGGAGCTCACTTACTAGAATGACCAGAATGGGCAGTTGTCCATGGTTAGTCATCTAATGTGGTGTTGCATTTCCTACTTGGCAGACTCCCATTATCTCATTGAAAAAGAATGATAAATCCTTAAGGCAATGGTTGGAATGCTGTTGGTCTCATACCCATGTGTGAAAGTCCCTCACGTGTGTGGCTGTGGTTTTTTGGCTGTTGTGGAGATATATTTGGTTCATGATTGTGTAAGCAGTGTTTCACAGGTGCCTGGGTAGGTACAGAGTGGATTGCACAAACCCAGTATTCAGGAGAATGGAGATGTAGTGCAACTATCGTGTAACTGCATGAGCATTTGTTTAATGCACAGAGGCCATTTCTGCACTACATTCTTATAGCGTGATTATTCCATTTTCAACATCCTATGGAATCCTGGGGTTTGCAGTTTCGGGAGGGGCTGGCTGGCCCCTCCCAAAACAGCAAACCCCAGGATTCCATAGGATGTTCAAAGTGGAATAATCACGCTATAAGAGTGTAGTGCAGAAATGGCCAGAATCTTGATCACTGGATAAAGGAATGAACAGCTGAGGTAGGGTTTCATCAAGAGGAAGAATTTCTTGAGGCTGTGACATACATTCTTCAGTCACACAGACAAAAAGAACATGAAACTGGACAATATAATGCTGTATTGGTGTCTGGGACCTCACAAGGCATGAATATTTACACTTGTGAGTATAGGAAAATCCCTTATATTGAAACCAACCTGGATGTAACATTAGATTTTTTGCTGGGGAAAGCTGTAGCTTTGACGACAGGTGAGTACATGCTTTGCATACAGAAGGTCCAAATCCTGTGGGAACAACTGGAGAGCAGCTTCCAGTCAGTTTTGACAATACTGAACTACAGATAGAGGTAGTGAATTGATAGACGTTAGTATTACGTATCTTGGAAGGGGACTTCTTCCCATGTTACTGCCCTGTTGTAGTCTTAAGTAGAAACAGCTATTTGCATTTGAAGAAAATCTCCCAAGTGTAATGTTCATATATTTGTGGTTCCCCCCACCCCGACAGTTTTACACTGTGAGTGGCAGCACTGGGCAGCAACGCTGTACTTGCTGCTGTGCGACTAGATGTCACCCACTATTTAAATTTCCCACAGTGGAGAAGCAATAGCTTGGTGGCATTATGGAAATTTAGATGGTGAGCAGCTCTTAGGTCCAGCCACCTAATTCATAGGCCATTTCTGCACTACACTCTTATAGTGTGATTATTCCACTTTCAACATCCTATGGAATCCTGGAGTTTGCAGTTTCGGGAGGGGCCTCCCGGCCCCTCCCAAAACTGCAAACTCCAGGATTCCATAGGATGTTGAAAGTGGAATAATCACACTATAAGAGTGTAGTGCGGAAATGGCCATAGTCTTGAACAAAGCAACAGATTGGGGCAGGGAGACCAACTTGTGATGGGTACAGTGATCAGAAAGTCAGCATCTAGGAATGTCCCCTAATAGAATAATACTGTGGGCATCTCCTTCCAAAGAGAGTATGTTTAATAAAATGTTTATATCCTGCCTGATATCCAAAGATTTGGGAGCAGGGTACAGAAAAATTAATTTAAACTATTTAAACCCATTTAAAAACATAAAAACAGTGAAATATGATTTGTACTCTAAAAAACGTGTTAAATTATGTAACAAATTAAATTGAGTTAAAGCAGTTAAAGTCATGTACATGTACAAATTGGATAAAATTGTTAGATTTTCAATAAAAAGCTATGTTTTAATTTGGCACCAAAGTGAAGCCAACAGTGAAGCTAATTGGGCCTCTAAGGGCAGTAAGTGTTGTGGAACACAGAAAGACTTTCCTCATGTCGTCACATAGAGTGTATTGCCCTTATTGGTGGGATCCAGAGAGGGTCCATCCAGGAGACCACAATCCTTGGAGCAGGTGTGTATTGTTTGTTGATGTCATTGCTTTTAAATGGAATTTCCCATCCCTATCAAAAAATGTTCATTTCATGATGGTATAATGACATATTTTAGTCAGTGTCTGAGTGAAATGTCAGTCGTTTAATGAAAAGGAGAACCACATCTTTCCGTTAACTCAGTTCTTTGAAATTGCAACTGAGGATGAATATATCCTGACTTGTTTCCTCTGTGTATGGTAAATGAGACAATTGGGGAAAAATCCTCCTCAGTGCAAGCCACTCCACGATGGTGGGTTTTTTCTTGCTTGATCTACGAGAAAAAACTATAGTGGTTTTTACAGATTTATGTAAAAATCTTGTAAAGTATGGGAAAATGCTGTAGCAGTTGCCTTGGAATACAGTTTTTGGATGGGTTTTCATGCCTTGCTGATTGGTCATCCTGTCTTTCAGACTTGTTATCTGCATTTAGCCTTGCAAAAAGAAAAACGTTTTGTACAGGGACAAAAGACAGGCATTTTTTTGCAAAGCACATGGAATCATAGAGTTGGAAGAGACCACAAGGGCCATCCAGTCCAACCCCCTGCTATGTAGGAACTCTCATCAAAACAGTCCCAACAGATGGGCATCCAGCCTCTGTTTGAAAACCTCCAAAGAAGGAGACTCCGCCACACTCCAAGGCAACATATTTCACTGCTGAACATCTCTAACCATCAGGAAGTTGTTCCTAAGGTTTAAGTGGAATCTCTTTTCTTGCTGTTTGAATCCATTGCTCCTTGTCCTAATCTCTGGAGCAGCAGAAAACAAGCCCACTCCCTCCTCAATATGACATCCCTTCAAATATTTAAACATGGATATCATGTCCCCTCTTAACCTTCTCTTCTGCAGACTAAACATCCCCAGCTCCCTAAGAGGCTCCTCATAGGACATGGCCCCTAGACCCTTCACCATTTTGGTCACCCTCCTCTGGACACAGTCCAGCTTGTCAATATCCTTCTTGAAATGAGGTGCCCAGAACTGGATGCAGCATTCTTGATGAGGTCTAACCAATGCAGAATATAGTGGTACCATTACCTCCCTTGATCTAGACACCATACTCCTATTGATGCAACCAAGAATTGTATTGGCTTTCTTGGCTGCCGCATCACACTGCTGACTCATGTTCATGACATTTCATGCAAGTTGCAGAAACCATGACAGAAACAAAAAATAAAATGGAAATAAATACTGTCTTGGACCTTGCTCTGGGAAGTGAGATCTCTGACAGTAGTTGGAAAATTCCCTAGGACCTATTCAGGTGCCATGTCACTGTGGAAGTATGGCAAGTCTTGCCTGGAATCTTGGCCCTACCAATATTTCTTTACATCCAAACTTGAAAGAACAAAGAAAATCCCATACCAATAAACTTTTTCCCCTAATATATGCATTCTTGTGCACACTTTTCCATAAAAAATTACAAACATTTTTTACACACTTCTGATTTGCAAATTGCAAGCATGAGTTTTACTATACAGCTGCATTCTGATTGTGGGAAGGAGTGGAATTTGCCACCTTTGGATTAAACTGCAAACCAAATGAATTTCTCACCCAGGTCTTGGTGAGTGTAATAAGTAAAGGCACAAAGAAGGAGGTACCAACTCCTCATCTTCACACTTTGTATGTTTGTACTAGAAATAACAAATTAAGAAGATGAACAATTTGTCTGCGTTTTCCCATAGTCCCACTACATGCTTCTGTAGATCCTGTTAATTGCACCAATGGGGTATATTTTTCCTCTTTAGTTAGTAAATGAGAAGGATATTGAGAGTTGTACTGTATTGGCTTTGTCTGATAATTGGTCTGTAAAACTCTCTCTATCTATCTGCGCATGTGTGTGTGTGTGTGTGTGTGAGAGAGAGAGAGAGAGAGATTCTAACATCATTTGCCTACAAAGTTAAAACTGAGTACATGCATCAAAATACACAGATCCCTTACAGTAGCTACTTCCTTCCTTTGCACTAACATTTCTCTGTTTCTCTCCTTCCAGTCTTCAGGCACCAGTATTACAGTTGATATTGCTGTCATGGGAGAAGCTCATGGACTCATTACAGATCTTCTGGCAGATCCTTCTTTACCACCCAATGTCTGTACCTCCCTGAGAGCAGTGAGCAACCTGCTTAACACACAGTTGACCTTCCAAGCTATTCATAAGCCAAGGGTGAACCCACTGGCATCCTTCAGTGAGAACTATACCTGCTCAGACTCAGAGGAATGCTCAGAGAAGGGAGAGAAGCTCAAGGTAGGTGTCTCTTGTTCAGCATGGCTATACCTTGTCACTGTTTGGTACCATGACTATGGTACTCCAACACCAGTATGGCTGCTTACTCTTGAACTAAGGCATTGTTCTGGGAATACAGAAGACAATTTATACATAATTTAGTTCCTTTCTGAAAGCCATCAACATTGCTGAGTGTCTCTTAACTTAGGCCATTTCCACCCTACACTGTTATAGAGCTATTATTCCACTTCCAACATCCTGTGGAATTCTGGGGTCTGTAGTTTACTGAGGCCAAAGAGCTCTCTGGATGAAAATTCTAAATGTGCCTCCCTAACCTGCAAACCCCAGGATTCCGTAGGATGTTGAAAGTGGAATAATAGCACTATAACAATGTAGTGCGGAAATAGCCTTAGTGTCTCTTGCAAACAAATTTCATAGGTTAACTGTACATTGCATAAATACATTATTTGGTTATTTTGTTGATCAGATGTGGAAGAACCCACATCTTTCACCTCTTGGGGAGTGTTTCCCCTAATAGACATGGACAGGTATGATTGACAGAACTTATGGCGTGGATATAAAGAAAGGGCTTTAAATCCAATAAGATAGAATGGAGGGGTGGGGATGACAAGCTGCTACTACCATTCCCTGTTAGTCCCTATTAATACATAAAGCTTTGGTCCAATAAATTATGACTTATCTAGCTGAAACTGAGCTGTGTGACTGCTTGATCCAGGATCAGGACCTTTTAATAATTTGGTTTGTTGGAAATCCTTAAACTTCAGTTTCTGAGTTTAGAAGTCATGGATAACTGTGATTTAAGAAGTCAGGACATCTGTATCAAAATGGGTACTGTTAATGAAGGAGAATGATAGGCACAAGGAAGAAGCACACAGAACACATCTGATTTGGGGGTGATAACCTATGGTTCAGGCAAGAGTATGGTTCAGATTGAGAGTGTATCCAGATGTAATGATCCCAGCCTGATAAGTCATTGTTTAACAGACCAGATTTGACTACCTATGAACTGGATTTTAGTCTGCATTCCCCCCAAGAGTGCTTCAATGCGACACCTTAGGTGCTCCTGTTTACGTGGAGGATATTGCAGTCACATTTAGATGGGGGAAGAACCAAAGCTTTCCTTTTCACCTAGGATGCACATTTCACTAGTTTCCAATAAAAGGATTTTGTGCAAACTCATTGAACTGGTCTCAAGCCACAAGAAGAAATCATCAGAATTCTCAATGTAAATTCATCCTTCCCCCTCCCATTTGTATAGTCCTCTGCCATTGAACACCATTAATATTTGGAGACAGCAAATGAAATATCATTCAAACATCTAACCATCTTCCATCTAGCGCATCCGGAAAAGTCTGCCACCAGGTCTTCTGCGGCGGGTATCATCCACTTGGACAACCACCACATCTGCCACTGGTTTACCCACTTTGGAACCAGCGCCAGTGAGAAGAGACCGTAGTGCCAGCATCAAACTTCATGATACTTCATCATCCAGGTAAGGAAGTAGTTTAGGAGTGGAGATGTGTGTTTTACATGAGGAAAAATTCTTTGCTTCTCTCTAGCAACTGAGAAGTAAAGGCAAAAATGAGCAACTTTCTGGAAATGAGTAGGTGGGTTACACTGGACCCATCTAATCTATAGGTGGCCTCACCTCCCCTGCTACAGTGTTGAAATCTAGCAATGTGGCAATGGTGAAAAAGTCCCCTCCCTCAGGCTTCCCCCCGCCCCTTTAAGAACAAGGCACAAAGGGAGCATACATCTTGTCCTTCCCTGGAATTTTACTGTCCCTTCAGCAAATTAGTAAATTAGCAAATTGTTGGTGCCAAAATCTACTGAGAGTATTTGGTAGAAAGAAAGAAAGAAAGAAAAAGAAAAAGAGTTTCATCTGGAACAATAATTGTGAATGTTCCACTGCCCAAAAAAAACAAGAAAACAAAAACAATATGGAAAGATTAAATATTTTTACAGCTTGAAACTTTTACTTTTTGGGATTGCAATTCCCGGAATCTCCCAGCCAGCAGTGGCTACTAGAATTGTTGGATGGAGCATCCTATGAGTTGTGTATCAAAAATATAAATATTTCATACTCTGAATATTGTAGATACGATTCAAATATATTTGAAGCCCTGGTGGCGCAGTCGTTAAATGCCAGTACTGCAAGCCAGAAGGTTGTAAGTTCGATCCTACCTGGCTCCAAGGTTGACTCAGCCTTCCATCCTTCCGCAGGTCGGTAAAATGAGTACCCAGCTTGTTGGGGGCATGTATAGAAATGTTTCGAAATACATGCTATTTGTAAGTTGTTCGCCGCCTCGATCCATATGGAGAGGCGGGGTACAAATAAATAAATAAATAAATAAATAAATAAATATTGAATGATTCAGTGAGAGAGAGAAAAGCCAATATTTTCAAAAAATGCCCTTTGAAGAGTCAGTGCTGTGGGCCTTCCATCTAGCGCATCCAGAAAAGTCTACTACCAGGTCTTCTGTGGTGGGTGTCATCCGCTTGGTCCTGAAGGGATTTGGGAACAGAGCGGAAACCAGTTGGAAACAGGACCTGAGCTAAGTAGCTCAGATATTGTTCTAATAAAGTATAAAATTCAGGTCCTTAGGTCAAGCAACAGTTCTTCGAACCATCAATATCTCTGCTGCCCTTAAAATCATTGTAGGAAAAATTGTTCAAATGACTGATGCCACAAGAGCCTAGATAAGACCACTGCACACCTAGGCTAAGAAAGTAAAATTAAGATATAATTAAAGAGCAGTGAGCTATATGACACTCTCTAATTAATGTGTCTTCCAATCATCCTTTTTTCCCCATTAAATGAAAGTTGTTTAACCGACTAAAAGAGCAGACATGTATTGTGCTTTGAACTGATCCATCCATCAAATAATTGCTCTGTGTCAGATCTGATTGAAATAGATCTCTAGTTTGCAGTATAAGGATTCATAAAGTCTTTCCAGCATGTAATGAATCATGCTGTAATGAAAGGAAAAGATCCCCATTTCAAAATTGGGAAAGGGTGAGTCTTTCCCCCCCGAAATACATCATCAATTCTCTTGACTTCTGCATTCTCACATTCAGCAGTAATCATGGCTCTCAACCATTCTTTTACCAATCCCACAATTGTAAAGGTATATCCGCTCTGTTCAAGGTAGTAAACGATTGAAACCAGGGGCCGGGCAGAAGCTTCCTGTCAGTTCAATTGGACAAGGAGTAGACGTATGACCCAAAACATGCTACTTGAGTATGGACCATGAGATCTTGGCTTCCCTGCTGCATGGGAGTATGAACGAAAAAACCCCCAAACCACTCTTTTTAAAATTGATGAGAAACTAAATCCATGTGTCATTTCCTTCCATCCAAGCATTTTCCATTAACAGGCAGAAAAGCCTAATTTGCTATCTACATCCCAACTTGCTGGAAGTATCCAAAAATCAATTTTCTAGCCTTTAGCATTATCACAAGTTATCAGCTCCTTTGCAGCCCAAACCTTAGCTGGCCAGGGTGTTGCTAATTGCCCAACTCCCTTTCCCACTGCTATAACATTTATGCTTTTCACAGGAGAGCACTTTTTAGTTTTGCTGTGCTCGTGCATGTTTGTGTCTTATAAAGTAGACCCAATTTCTTCTGAGGACTCACTTGTTGCTCCTAAAACCAATTTATGGTTGGAGGAACTAAGAAACCAACATCCATATGCCCTATCACATTTGATTTTGGAAGCTATGCAGAATCAGAATGAAATACTGCCAAAGAGTACTAGGGATGTCCAAGTCCAAATTCAAATCCCTTTGTATTCAACTGTGTTGGTGTTGAATTGACTGCTCCTTTATTTTTCTTTGTCTTTGAAACTTACAAGTTTGAACATGGTCCCTTCCATGATAAGTATAGCTGTGCTTCCTGAATTTGGCTGGTACAAATATAGAGAAATTTTCAATTAAATATGTTTCTGAAGAATTTCCCAAAGTTTGTCAATTTCTTTATTTTCAGGATGGAGAGACTTTGATTTAAAAAAAAAAAGGAATACAGGAGAAAGCAAGCTGTCAGATTTCCTTCTCTATGGTCTACCCCCTTTAATGGACCCTGCTGTAATGAATTGGGCCTCTGCTGCCGAGCAAATGTGTTTTGGAGTCTTGGTTAACATCATGACCAAAGTTTAATACATGTCCAATAGAATGAAAGAATCAATTTGTGTTAGTGAATTTGTTTTATGCTTTTTTCATTAACTTGTCAATTTAAGGAAGGGAGAAAATATGAAGGCTGGAACAGAATGGGAATGTGAATTCTCCTCTGCTGCTAACCTGCCCGAACAGTGCTCATAGCTATGAGTGGGATAGATGGGTTGTGTTTGTACACATTGATTGTCTTTGCTTCCCAGTCTGCTACCCAGAAAACATTTTGCATCACCTACCAGAAGAGATTGTTAGCTCAAGATGCTGAATGAGTTTAAATCAACAATAAAGACCAGTCTCTTCCAGCAGACCTATCCAGATTATTTTTAAATAATGGTTTTAAAAGTATTTTTGATGGATTTTAATACATACTGGTTTTGTATGCTCTTTTAAGTGATGTTATGTGATATGTTGTGTTATTTGTTGCTGTTGCCTGCCTTGATCCACAGGTAGAGGGGGGGTAAGAAATATTAGTAGTAGTAGCAGTAGTAGTAGTAGCTATAACCCTTGAGAGTCCATTGACCTTGGCCTGGTGTGTGTGCACCCCAGCCCAGGTGCCCCATGTAACTAACAATGGATAATTTGATTGCCTGTTGGGAATAGTCTAGGTAGAATTAGTTTTGAGGCACAATTCTCCTTTTGGCTCTGAGGGGATCCTGGATCCCATCAACAAATGGACTGAATGTTTCTGTGCTGTAAACTATATGCAGCATCATTTACCATCAATAAAACCTATGCTGTAGTAGTAATGAATGTCAGTGTTCAAAAGAACCCATGGGAAGTCCTGGAACAGCACCCACTTCCAGCTGACTCTCATTGGAGAATAAGTTCTGGAAACCAAGCCTTATGAGGAACAGCTTAGGGAGCTGGGTATGTTTAGCTCGGAGAAGAGAAGATTGAGAGGTGATGTCTTTAAATATTTGAAGGGATGCCACGTAGAAGATGGAGTAAGCATGTTTTCTGCTGCTCTAGAGACTGGAACATAAACCACTAGATTCAAATAACAAGAAAAGAGATTCTACCTAAAGATTAGGAATAACTATTTTTTTACTGTAAGAACTGCTTAACTGTGGAATAGATTGTCTCAGAGAGTTATGGATTCTCCATCTTTAGACGTCTTTAAACAAAGGTTGGACAGGCATTTTTATGGAATGCTTTGATTGTGTATTCCTGCATGGCAGAAAGATTGGATTAGATGGCCTCTATGGTCCCTCCTATCTCTAAGAATCCATAGCTGTAAGATGTGATGACTTTATATTACTTCCAGGCTCAAAGGCTACTGGTCATGTGGCTATGCATTTCAGACTACACAGTTACAGCACTATTGTCCACTTTAACTTCCATGGCTGCAACCTGTAGAATCCTGGTGTTTGCAGTTGGATGGGCGCTAGAGTTCTCTGGCTGAGAATTCTAAATATTCTTCCCTGAACAGCAAATTCCAGGATTTCATAGGATATTGGCATAGGTGCTAAAATGATACATAGTATTATAATTGTGTAGTATGAAAGGGCCCTAGGTTCAAAGGCAGTGGCATCACTAAGAGGGTGTGTACCAGCACTGGGTGACACCATCAGAGGGGAGTGGCACCCAAATGAGTGTCTGCTCCTTTTTATTGCACCCTCCATGAGAGCCCATATAGTCTCATGTAGGACAACTACCCACTTTAAAGTACCTTTGTACATACAAAACCAGGCAGGTAGATCAGGATGCCCAGAGAATGGGGCTGCATGGCAGTTGACCAGGACTCCTGGACTGTTGCTCTTAGATGCTAAAGGCACCATAGGGATGATACCATGAGTTACTGCACTGAGCAACACCAACCCTAGTTAACCCCACTGCCTCTGAAACAGTGGGACAGGATTGTCACCTTTGCACCCTGCTCTCCATAAACATCTTATTGGTGATGGTGGGGAACAGTATACTGTACTAGATAGACCTTTGGCTAATCCAGTGGGCTTTAGGTTGCTGGTGTCTGTGAGCTGTCTCTCACCTTTGTCCCAGCACTTCATCAGGGAAAACAGAAAGGGCAATGGTCTCAATGTTTGCTTTGTTTCTACAGCTCTGATCCCTGGAACAATTCCCTCCTGATGACGATCACCAAAAGCAGGTCATTTTCTGCCTCCTATGCAATGTCTGCTGCCAACCATCTGAACTCCAAAAGGTCCAACCGACAAGGTGATCAGCTTTTGGACATATCGACATGCTGTGGCTTTGGACAAGTTTTCCTCTGTCACCAGAAATAATTTTTTAAGGGAGCAGTGTCTGAAAGTTTTGTCCTCAGTGACTTGGGCTGTAGAAAAAGAAGTTAGGTCTATATGCAACCCACGGACCTCATTGTCCCAAGCACTGATTTAAATGGTGTTCTTACTAAGCTGGAATATTTTCCAAATTATTTAACTTTGAAGTCAAGCGTATGTTCCCAGAGTAAGGGGATGACAGTGTAGCCTTCAACCATCTGCTGGGTGGAGAGTGTGGCCTTTGAACCCACTGGTGTAAAGGGAAAGGCCAAAGCTCATTGGTTAAACAAATGCTTTACATGCAAAAGCTTCCAAATGCAATTCCTGGCATTGATAGTTAAAGGGATTTTGAAAAGCAGTTCTAAGAAGGCCCTCCGCCTGTGGCCACAGAGGTCAGTGCCAGTGAGAGCAGATAATATTAGCCCAGATGGCTCTATGGTAGGACAGTGTTGTTTTGTTCCGAATGCATGTGACATACTAATGAGTGTTGGGTGTGTGCATACAAAGCAACAGGGAGGTTCAGTAGGCCAAGCTCTGTTTGCACTGACTGCAAACTGGAATGTGTGCCCCTCACTTCTACAATGCCCAGGAATTCAACAGCTGACACAGAAGAGGTGCCCCAGCAAACTAATAATCAAAGGAGGGATTTTCCAAAGCTAGAATATGTGAAAATTGTTAACAGGAATGTAGGAAGCTGCCTTGTACCAGGGTATTTGCCCATCCAGCTCAGCACTGTCTGTTTTCACTGGCAGTGGCTGTCCAGCATTTCACTAGAGCTTAAAGAAGCAATTCTTTTGGAGTACCTACAATCCCAAAAACATGTTGCTTAGGGGATTCTGGGTGTTGTAATCCATCATAGTAATTTTCCAAGCTTTGCATCTCAGGCCAAATTTTTCTCATCACCTACAATCTGTTCCTTTTTATTTGGAGATGCTGGGAAGTGAATCTGGGACCTTTTCCCTAGAAAGCATTTGCTTTATCCTGTTCCCTTAAGGGCCTGGTTAATCTCGTTGGCATCTTCAATGTAAACATACTGGTACAAAGCTAAATATATTTAATCTATCAACTATATTTAACTAATGTATTAACTATTTTTAATGAATAACTGAATTGTTTAGTTTTGATATTCAGATATTTTATTATATTTTTGAAAATCAAATGCATCTTTTAATACGAGGAATTTATGTTGACTGGAAGTAGAGATGACTGATTGGTTGACTGGAAACTGAAGTACAGCTGAAGCTGGAGTTCGTTTTGCTACTCTGTTTCAGTGGCATTCCAGCTTGCACTGGAAGGACTTCCAGTAAAATCTCTATAGGAGGTAAAAACTACAGGCAAGCAGATTGTGTGTAAATATTAAAAGAAATGTCTGAATAAAGGGGGGTTTTCAGCAGTGTGCAACGGACTGCCTTGGGAGATGCTTTGCTTAAGTTATAAAAACAGAGGTTGAATAGCTGTCTCTTAGGGAAATGCTAGAGCTGCACAAAGCATTGCACAGCCTACATAAGGTAGAACAGACGAGAGTAGCAATTAGAGCATGTCCAGGGGCCAGTCCCCTGGGATTTTCCAAGGGTTTCCACAGACAAAATAAAAACTGGGAGAAAAAACAAACTAAGAAGTGGCCAAAGTCTCATTCTGGATTTCAGAAACAAGTGCTTGTTTTTATTGCTTAATGTGAAACAGAACAGGAGGAGTCACGTCCTTTTTAAGAGGTAAATCAGCACTCCTGAAAGTTTCCAGGGTGGGGAGTCAAAAAAGGGAGGTTCAGGGACTCTAGAAGGCTTGGTAGCAGTAAAAACAACTTTGGGGGACACATGCTGCCCAGGACTGCTCTTTCTCCACCCCTGAAATAGTGGATTAGACTAGATAAAGGGTGGGCCACTTCAGATGTTGCTAGTAGTTCCCATCATGCCTCACCACTGGCTAGGGCGAATGGGAGTTGCAGTTCAGCATATGACATGCCCCTATACAATGTCCAACCTTAGACTGGATGGTTTCCATGTTCCCTTCCAACTCTGTGATTTAAACAAGTCATTTTTTCTTTTTTTCCTCATAGGTATCCCACCAAATATTTCACCTCTCACTTCCCCAAGCCATTCGCCCATCCATGGCACCCCTGCCAATAGTCCCACCAGCAAGACCTCCAATGAACAATTCCCAGAGTCAACCGTCACTGCCACTAAGCAAACCATCAAGCCCCACAGAGTCTTAGGTTGCACTCAGAGTGCGCCTGCCATAGCGGAACCTGTTGTCGCCTCCCCCGTTGTCTGCAGCAGGTAGGATGCTAGTGTGGTACTTGCTAGAACAGCTGCTTCTGTCATAGCATGGGTATTCCTTCCATGATCCAAAGGTGTAATATGCATTTCCAGAGACAGACAACTTGGTTTCGATGCAGGAGTTTCGACTGTCAGTGCCAGTGTAATGGAGGGGAGGAGTGTTGGACTGGGACTTGAGAAGTCCCTTACTGCATGAAATTCATTTGGGTGGTATTGGGACCACCACTTTATCTCAGCCTGTCACAGCACTGTGGTGAAGGAAGGAGGAGAGCTGTGGACATCAGATCATTGGAAGAAAGCAAGGCATAAAAATGGTGCAAATAAATAAATGGCAGAGTATAAAGCATGTGCTTTGCAGTCTTGGCATCTTGAGTAGGAATGTGCACTGCACAGTGGGGGCAGTTTTCACACACACCTGTAGGGCACATCTGTCCATCCATTTTAGATCATATATAGCAGTGGTGCTTAACCTGCCGTCTGTGGACTTCAAGGAAGCCACAGTATCCTCACAGGGGGTCCACAAAGGTTTGAAGAAATGTTATGAGATTTTACAGGTAAGAAAGATCTCAAAGAGCAGATCTCAAAGACCAGGAGTCTTTTGCTGGTGATAGATGTCCTTTGCACAAAACTTCTTGCAGTATCTCAGACTGTTTCAAAATTATGTGAATAACTGTTTCAAAGCAAAAAATGTACTTAGCACTTGCTACTTATGCAGTGAGAACAGGCACGTGAATGATGCTGAGTGGCTGCATTTCTTGCTACTGCATTTTAAATCTTGAGTTAAGTTTTGGTGGTCCATCACAACAAAAGATATTTAAAGGAGATCAATGATAAAGAAAAGGTTAAGAATTGCTGATGTATAAGACAAAACGGGAACCAGAAGGGACACGGTATTACTTCCAGTTACCACTTTGACCAATATACATCCAAATATGGAAGTATTCTGTGGATGATGGTGGTGGTGGTGGTGTTGGTGGTGGTGGTGGTGATGATGATGATGATGATATTCATTTATATCCAGACTTTTCCCCCAACGATGGGATTCAAGGTGCTTATGTCTTATTAAAAACAGTACACATTACAAACTATACAAAAATGTCAGTAAAAATATAATTTATAGAACAATTAAGGAACTGTTATACAACTTGTATAAAAGAATTAAGCAACCATTTAAAATTCATTAAAAGATCACATTTCCCCCCCACAAAAACTGCTCAGCACAGGATTCTGAAGAATGTGGGAAGTGTTTAGCAGAAGCAGAAAAAACAAAGATGTAGCATGCAACTGCTACAGCATATTGTTATAGTATAATTGTGTAATATTTCAAGCATTCAGAATTGTTCTTGGAGATTACACTCCTGTCTTGGACAGTTCACATCTAGAATTAATTTCTCCCCAATGACTTCTGTTGAAATGAAATATAGCTAATGGATCCTGCCAGTACAGTTCCAGAGATTTACACAATTTTCCAATAATAGTGATTGATATCATGTCCATAGCAATCCAGTCATGTGTGTTAAAAATCTAACATCTGGTTAAATATGTGCACTGTGCAAACATGCATTTTGAAAGAGGGTGTGTGAGCAGTTCTGATCAGTTGTGTAGCGCCATCAGTATTAGCTGACTAGTTGCATACTTGGAGTACACAAGACTGTGTCACTTGTTAAAATTGTCATCGTCATCAGTTTACTAGGAGTTTTTATGCAATCCATAAACGCTGCTCAACTAGCCATCAGTCTTGAACAACAACAACAAAATGACTAAACAAATGTTAGCAGCAGCAAGGTTAATTAAAAATTGTATCAAGTTGATTTACCTTTCAGATTTTACACAATTTCTTTTATGTGTGCTGTTTTCCAGCTGTGGTAGGCCATACAGCCAAACAGATTCAGGTGCAGAAACATTGGACAGAAGTGATGGAACAACACACACCTTGAACAGAACAGGTAAGTGGAAGTGTCTTGTTTCTGAGGGTAAAATAAAACCAAGTTTGTTAGAGCGGAATCATTACAATAAACAAACATAGATTGTGTTTTGTTCCAACAACTTGAACTTCGTGATGGATCTATTGAACAATTGCCAAAGAAGAATCAGAATTCAAGGGCTCCCCTACTGAAGATCAGCGCATGGAAAAGTTACTTTTTTAATTGCCATAATTCTGGGAGCTGTAATTTTTTCATGACACAGCGGATACACAGTATGTAACCATTGGCTAGACAGCATGCTCATCAGCTAAAAAACACCTGGATATATGTTCAGCCTTGACCAAGATTCATTATAGCTTCCTCCCTGGAGGAAGCTAGACAGGTGATTGGTAGACCCACAGACCATTTTTCTCCAACCATTATTTACCTGTGTTTATCTTATCTTCTCTTTAATTGGCAATTATTTTCAATGTACCACCCTGAACATTTGGGGAATAATTACTGTCATTAAGTGAGCAAGTAAACAAGAGAAAACAATGACAATAGATAGACAACAGAATGAGAAACTCCACAATCTTCCATTTCTAGAGAGAACATTCATAATTTGGGGCATGCAGAGCCTGCTTTACACAGACAGTATTCTCTGAATGTAGCATGTAGCTGAGCCCTTAAATACTTCTGTGTGTTCCCATAGTCTCCTTCCAAATGCTACATTTTGGACCTATTGCTGGAACTAATTGAAGGGATTAAATGTTAGTTCATGGAAAAGGTCCAAAACTGAACCATTGAAATTCCCTGATAGGACTGGGAAGGACTCCTGTCTGAAATCCTAGAGAACTTCTGCTGGTCAGATTAGCAATTTCAAGAGACCTAGGGGCTGCCCTATCGCACCCTACAAAAATATTTGGGGCTAGATCATGGTATGCACTCTGCTTTCCCTTTTCTGGAACCAATTCTCCTCCTTACTGCTGTGTTTAAGAATGTCATTGGTGTTATTACTGTCTATGGTGAAGATTGGAACCATGGTATTGTTCTTAACCACGGTTAACCAAGGTGGCGTTAAAAAAAGGTAGGGCCAAAAATCACAGGTGTAGAGAAATCACATCATTCTAGGCCCACTGCTTAAGCAATTATAAAGAGCAGAATTTGTACAGAAAAGAAGAAAGTTTTCAATGAGAGAACCAGCTTACATCTATACCAGCCCTCAATGCAATGATGGGCAACCTTTGGTCATCTCAGTATTTTGGACTTCAACTCCCTTCAGCCCTACCTGTCGTGATAAGTCATGAAGGATTTGAGTGACTGAATTCTGAAATTCTCAAAGGGTAAAATTTCAAAGGGTAATTATTCCCCACCACATCTTTGTGCTCCTCAGAACCAACTTGCATTATGCAGGATTCTTTTCTGATCGATCGAGTGAGTGAGTGAGCGAATGACTGGTTGATCACCATTTACATTTTTTTTCATTTAAAAGAAACCCAGAGTCATTCACGAAAAAAAAAAAGACACAATTCCACCTTGGGTCCCCATTTTGGGAGAAAGGCAGCTTAGAAATACAATGAAATAGACGAGCAAACAATAAAACAGTAGCAAGAAAAATAAAACAATCAAACACTAAAAACCCCTAAAACCATTCATTAAAAATCAACATTAACTTACTCAGTAAATATTTAAGACAATGAACAGGAAAATGCCTGGGTAAACTACTAGCGTGGTGTAGTGGTGTGAGCATTGGACTATGATCTTGGAGACCAGGTTCGATTCCCTGCTTGGCTGTGGAAAGCCACTGGGTGACCTTGAGTGCTTTGCATACTCTCAGACCCAAAAAACCCATGATAGGGTTGCCTTAGGATTGCTAGAAGTCAGAAGTGACTTGAAGGCACACAACAACAACGAAACCTTAGAGAACCACTGTGATGTAGTGGTTTGAGCATTGGACTATGACTGTGGAGACCAAAGCTTGATTCCCCTCTTAGCCATAGAAACCCACTGAGTGACCTTGGGGGGCACATCACACACTCCCAATCCAGTAGATGATAAACTCACCTTTGTGTCACCTTCAGTTGGAAAGAACTTGAAGGTCCACAACACAACAATCACCCTCACCACAACAACAACCAGCTAGATCTTGAGCCAATGGTAGAAACCAATCAGTTGGGAGCGTGTCTGATTTCAATTATGTGACCTCTTCATTTTCCCATTAGCAGCTAAATCCACATGTGTGCATACACTGGGAAAGTCTGATAGAACAGCCCACAGAGGAACACAGGACCCAGCTCTTCCCTGTTCACTGTTTTTGTCCTCAGCTCAATCCTAACAGCCTTAATTGGTTCTTTGTTTCAGATGATCCAGCGCAGGCCACCTCTGACTATGAAACAAACAACAGTGACAGCAGCGACATTGTGCAGAATGATGATGAGACAGATTGCTCCAAGGAGCAGGCACAGATGGAATCTGACTGCAGGACGTATACTCCAGAGACGATCATACTGCATCCCTTGTTACCACCTGAGGTACCTTGTTCACTCTTCAGCGTAATTGCGTCTCATCTGTTTTACCTGAAAAGCTGGGAAAGGACTGAGAAAGACGGGAGTTTCAACTACGACAAAAAAATTTTATATTATTTTTATTATTAGAGCCCTTGCAACTCAAGAGTTTCCAAAAGTATCCCACCTACCTCCTTACACAACTCCAAAAATAAGAGAAAAAACAGTGGTCTCAGAATGTTGACTGTTTGAAGTGAAGGGGTGAAGTGGAAACAGAATGGAGTGGCTGGAATCCTAAACAGCATCACTCCATACTGTGACATTTTGTTGCAGGTCTAACTTCTTGTTCTTGTTGTCATTATGCCATTCCCCCCCTCTTCCTCATCCCAGGACTCATTGTACTTGACTAAACATAATCCAGCTTTCCTAAAAACCAGTGTGAATTCCAAGGCCAGTTGTTATTTTTGGATGGCACAGCTGCACAGATAAACTGGCCTAAATCCAAATGTTTGTCCCATCTAGAACACACCCACTGAATCCATGGCACATACATAAGTTCTGACTTACCAACTTCCTACTAGTTTGCTGGTCTTACTACCAATTGGGACTAACAATTGGATTTAGGGCATAAAATCCGAAGCAACATTGTCCATAAAAAATGAAGAAGAATGAGTGCATGGAGAGTAAATTGGGGTGGGAGATGAATTGGGAGATGGGAGCGTGAAAAGGAACAGGACTGCTATGAATTATTGCACAACAAAGGACAGATGTGGCCTAAATTAAGCTCATAAATACCACATTTAGCTTATAAATGATAACCCCCAGAAGTGGTGAAAGAATCCAAGTTGACAGTTTTGGGAGAAGTCCTGGCTGCCAAAGCACCACCCTCTCAGCTTGTTTCAACCCAGTTTGAGTTCATTTAAAAACAACGAAGACAAATTAACTTTCCTTAGGCTAATGCTGGCCGCTGTTTTCCTCTTTCAGCTCAGCGAGGTTTCTAGGCTTGCCGAAATACCTTATTTCTGCCCACTGGATACAACTTTTCTTTCTTTCCTGGGAACTAGCTGCAAACCAGCAGCCAATGAACTCATGGACCAGCACCCATCTATGGATCACCACTTTGGGTAGACTGGGTTAGACAACCACATGTCCTATAGGCACTTCAGAATGAAATTCCCATCAGACCAAACTTTGTGGCCAGCAGTTGTGGCAGTTGTAATGCAAAAACATTTGGAGAGCAGTAGCTTGCGTATTCTTCTGTACTTTAACAAAATGTCTGCCGCATGAGGAAGCACATTGGCATATATCTCTGTTTTTGCAAGCCCGACACGTAACTTAATTTCGAATCTGTTCCAAATAATCAGATTACCGGTAGTAGGGGTCGTCAAATGCCATCCTTAAGTGATCTTCCTCTGCCCTGTACTGCAGCAGAGACTGTGGCTCAACAGGAGTGGCCTGGTTTCTTTGAGCTGAGCTACACATCTAGTTTTCAGAGACTTAAAGCCAGGAGGTAACAAAGCCAGATGGAAGGTGGAAAGGCGGAAAGAAGTTGGTTAGGCACCAAACAGGCCAAAGATTGGTAATTAGGCGGTGTAGAGAAAACATGGCAGGCTACAACAGCATGAAGGTGCTCAAACTGATGGAAGACTGAAAATCTGGGAGCCTTAAGCCAGATCATAAAATCACACAATCATATATTTGATAGGTCTTCTGTTCTATTCAGTGCAGGATATCCAGCTAGACCATCCTCAGCAGGAAGCTTTCCAGCTTCTTTCTGAAGATGTCCAGAGAAGACTCCATCACCTCTTTAGGCACTTGCTTCCACTGCTGAACCACTCTTACTATCAAGAAGTTCTTTCTAATGTTCAATTGAAATCTACTCTCCTGTAAGTTAAAACCATTAGACCTAGTTTTAACCCTCTGAGGCAGCAAAGAACAATCCTGCATCTTCCAGCCCTTGAGATATTTAAAGAGTGCAATCATATCACCCCTCAGTCTTCTCTTCACCAAGCTGAACATGCGCACCCCCTTCAATCTCTTCCCATATGTTTTGTTCTTTCTAATTGTTATCATCCTCATTGCCCTTGTCTGGACTTGCTTCAACTGGTCTATACCCTTTTTAAAATGTGGTGGACAGAACTGAACACAGTGCTGCAGATGAGATCAGATCAGTGCACAATACAGTGGGACTATTACTTCCCTCAACTTGAAAACTATATTGCTATTAATGCAGGCTATGATAGTATTTGCATTCTTTGCTGCAGCATCATACTGGTGGCTCATGTTCAACTTATGATCAACAATAATCCCAAGGTCCTTTACACAAGTAGTACTGCTGATCCAAGTATCCCCTATTCTATACCGGTGTATTTGATTTTTGTGGCCTAAATGTGGCATTTTTGATTTGTCTTTCTTGAATTACATTTTATTAATTTTACCCCATTTAGTCCTTTTGAATTCTGTTCCTATCTTCCAATGTGTTAGCCACTCCTTCCAGTTTTGTATCAACTGCAAATTTGATAAAGATTCTGTCCACCTCGGCATCTCAGTCATTTATAAAAAATATTGAGGAGCATCAGTCCCAGGACAGAACCCTGTGTCACTCTACTTGAGACCTCCTTCCAGTTTGAAACACAGCCACTGACGACAACTCTTGAGTACAGTTTTCCAACCAATTATGGATCTATTTGATGGTTTTCCCATCTATTCCGTATTTAGTCAGTTTGCTAATCAAAATATCATGGGGGACCTTATTAAATGCTTTGCTGAAATCCAAATAAGTGACATCCACAGTATTCCCACCATCTACTGAACTAGTGACTAAATCAGAAAAATAGATATAAGGTTAATGCTTTTAGCAGTTCCTTCTTCAGGAAATTCCACCCATGCTGAGTGTCTTTTTCCTTTAGGATCTCTAGCCATTGGATTCTTTCCAGTATTTTCCTGAGCTTGATAAAATCAGCTTTCTTGAAATCTAAGGTTCATGTTTGACTATACTTTCCTTTGGCCTATCCAACAATCATGAATTCTAGCGTTACACAGTCACTGCTTCCTAAAGTACCAACTGGTTTGATTCCGGCAACCAACTCCTCTTTATTGGTTAGGATCAAATCCAGGATTGCTGATCTCCTTGTTCCTTCCTCCACCTTTCAAAAGAGAAGATAACCTGCAAGGCACATCAGGAATTTGTTGAAGAGCCTACACTTAGCAGAGCTAATCTCCCAGCAGATATCAGGGTAATTGAAGTTCCCCATTATAAACTACCAGCTCTTTCTTCTTGGAGATTTTTGAGAAAAGATATCTCAGAAAAGCATCATGCATCACCTTATCTTGGTTCGGTGGCCTGTAGTAAACTTCTACCACAATGTTGCTTTTATTTATTGCTTCATTTATTTTTACTCAAATGCTCTCTGCTGACCCAGTTTGATCACTTGCATGGGTTTCTGTACAAGTGAATTTGATGTATAATGCTACTTTCCCTCCATTTCTTCCCCATCTATTCTTTTTGAACAGATTTTATCCCTCAACTATATTCCAATCATGGCAATCATGATACCAATGATACCTAATTGGGGAGTCATTATCATTTACTTTTCTAGGTGAATTCTGAGTTGCTGCATGACCTACCTATAGTTCCTTCTTCCAACCAAACAGCTCTGGTGCCAGAAGGATTGTAGAACTGTGATCTCTCCTCCACAGGGCTACAAGTTTTAGCCTGCAAGGTGTAATTTTAGAGGTTTAGAAGTTGGCTAGCCTAAGCTGTTCCACCCTGAAAATTTTTAAAAAGAGTTTGGCTGATATTTTTGGCCTAGCTTTTCTTTTTGGCAAGTATCCCTTATTTACAGCTGTAATTCATTTAGTTTATTATCTCTTGGAGGAGGCAGCTTTCTCAAATCTCCTATACACTGTAAAACTTTCTCTCCAGTTCCTAATATCTGGATATACCCCCCCTTAAATCTATCACAATCAGAGAAGGAAAGAAGGAATGAAAATCTGGGGCTACAGTGGGTTAGTAATGATGGCACAGTCAATATATCAGTTAGTTGCCCAATTCTTTGTTGTGTTGTTATAACGCTGCAAATATATGTTGCTTCTTGATACAGGACAAACCTATTCTTGCCCCAGAGCCTCTCATTATGGACAATTTGGACCCTCTTATGGACCAGCTAAACAATTGGAATTTTCCAATCTTTGATTTGGTAGACAAGATAGGCAAGAAATGTGGCCGGATCCTAAGTCAGGTAAGAAAGTGTGTATGGTGTGTGTGTGTTGCAGATTTGGGTAATAGCACCACCTTGTGTGAATTGTCTGTGTTGCATTTAAGGAAAATACACAAAGACGGTGCTCGTGTGTGAGTTTGTTTGTGTCCATGAGTTATTGTGGTACAATGGTTTGAGAACAAGGCTTAGATCCCCAGCTCAGGCATGGAAATCTTGGGTAACTTACTGGTTAATCTTGGGCAAGTCGCACTTTCTTATCCTTAGAAGAAAGCAGCTGCAAATCTCCTCTGAATAAGTCTTGTCTAGAAAACCCTATGATAGGGTTGCAATAAATTGGTATCAACCTGAAGGTATATAACAAAAATAAATAAATGTTTGTGTGCATAGAGTTCCCACTGCCATATATTGTCAATGTCATCTTTGTGATCATGTAATGTTAGATCCCATAACTACTAAGTTGTGAATTATAGATGCTTTTAATCGTGACTGCTAGTGTAGTGAGAGCCAGTGTGGTGTAGATGGTTTGAGCATTGGGCAATGAACCTGGAGACCAGGGTTTGATATCCTGCTTAGGCATGGAAACCCACTGGATGACCCTTGGGCATGTCACACACTCTCAGCCCCAGAAAAACCCATGATGGATTTGCCTTAGAGCAGGAAACAACAGCAACAAACAGGTGCACTGGGAAAAGCCAAGTGCTATATCCCAGAAAAAGTAAGATTACTTCTTGCAAAACACATAGTGCATTCAGTCTAAATTACCGTAGTCGTGCTCAGTTCTTTTTGAAATCAATGGAACTACAATCAGTAATTTCCAAGGGACTAAGGTATGTCTCAGTATAGTCTGCATCCCACCATTATGTTTCTGCCAGTTTGTAGATTCTATGACTTTCCTGTCTGGAACTAGCCATGGTAATTTCAAATCACAATGTACAAGCCAGTTGTAATCCCCATATTTGTAACCTTGATTAAAAACCTAGCGATAGTCTGCAAAATTATTAGAACAAGCATAAGGCTATTTGTTAGTGTCAAAAAAGGAGAGAGAATGAGAGAGAGAGAGAGAGAGAAATGGGATTTGCATGAGAACATAAAGGATAGAAAGATGAACATATGAATGTGTATCTTAAAGGCATTTCCTAAATATGGGTGAAGCATTATGCCTACTCTTGACCTAAACTGGTAAAATTTACACCCGCCTTTTTCCAGTAATGGGCCTCAAGGTGGCTTACAAATTGTTAAACCCAATAAACCTGCAATATTGCATATGTGCAACATGCATCTGTTTATTTAAGGCCAGGAAAATTAATTGTTATGCTTTATGATGGAAAAAAAGAGATATTTCAAGATATATCCATAAGCTCCTTGAGCTGCTGCCACTCTAGGGCTTTAGATGATTCATTCTTGGCTTTCTGCAATTTAAATTGCCTTCCAAGTTTGAACTAGAGAGAGGGAAAAAGAAATTAGCAAATTGAATTACCTGTATGGGCCGTATAGCCTGAAATTTATGGAATGGAATAAAGAAGAACTGACGTACTTCCCCACCCTCACCCCCAGAGGGAACATTTGCCTTTGGAAGCCAGCGTCAGCATAGCCTCTTGAAGGATATTTGAGAAGCCATTTACGTAGGTTGCAAGGATGCTAAATCAGTTAAGAATTTGTATTAAAAAGAAACAAGCTAAAAGCATCCATCTGTGGTCATAATGGAAAGCACTTGAGCACAACACTGGCAGATCTATAAAAATGCAGGACACAATCATCCATGCGAGAGAGGAGATGTAATCTCGGTTCAGGGTGGAAGGGTAAAACTCTTTCTGATCTTCTCTGTCATTTTGTACCGTGCCGAGAAGTTAGATAATGCCTTAATTTGTACTTTCTTTTTGCCTAATAACAACCCCTATAGTGAGAAAGCAGAGGAAACGTGCTTGAAAAGTTATGTAATTTTCTCCTGCTACTTCTGTCAAAAGAAGAGAAAGCAAAAATTCTTAGGTGTGCAGGAGGTCAGATTCTAGGAAAACCTTTAGGAATGAAGCTCCCAGAACTTACAGCTGTAAATGAGTACTTGGAAAGTGTTTCATGACACATTCAGGCTGCTCAGATAAGAACTATTACTTTCCACAGCTTTTGGCACAAAGAAATTAAGCAGCCGAAGAAGCAAGATGAAGTGAATCTTTCCTGCTTCCATGGCAAGAGGGTGGCTAGACTAATGAGTTCTAGTGCTTGGATTACAACTCCCAGTTAGTATGATCACCAACTGAGTTAGTTTTAATTCAAATCTCATGGTTTTAATCAAAAAAATTAACTTTTCCAAATGCTATTAAGTCTACACAGAGCAGTTGTGACCAGCAAAAGAACAAGACCTTACTTAGGTCTTAGACCTCTCAGTTTTGGAAGAAAGGCAGCTTAGAAATACAACAAAATAAATAAATATATAAATAAATTGAGGATGTTATTATTAGTAGCCAATGTTATATGGTGGTTTGAGTGTTGGACTGTGATTCTCAGAGACCAGGAATCAAATCCCTGCCTAGCTATGGAAACCCACTGGGTGAACTTGGGCAAGTCACACTCCCCTAGCCTCAGAAGGAATAGATATTGCCAAGAAAACCCCATGGTATGATTGCATAAGTCAGAATCGACTTGAAGGAACAGAATAAGAACAACATTTTATTATTTGCTTTTGTTGTTATTAATCAATCATTATACTATAATGGTAGTATAAGTCTCACAATTTTCTGACATTTTACAAAGAACCAACTACAAAAGAACTGAAGGGGAACTATGCTGGGTCAGATCCAAGGCCTGTTTGGTCGAATATTACAAGGAAAATGTTTTTTGTTTCTGCTGGGGTTCCCTTATGTCTTACAGTACTTTCTGCATTTAACTATCCACAAGTTCTGATATGTTAAGAGCTGCCACAGCTGCAGGCTGTTTGTTTGGGTGGTTCCAACAAAAGTTGATTAGGGAATGCCTTGGTGGATGTATTTTATTAGGTTGTGAGAAACAGGGAGAGCCACTGACATCCAGTGCAGTATAGTGGTTAGGCAGTTAGACTAGAACTTTGCAAATCAATTTCAAATTCCCAGTGAGTCATGGTGAGCTCAGGCAAGATTGTTCTTAATCATAATTTGAACATGAGTCAACAGTGTGATGGTGCAGCAAAGAAGGCAAATAGTGTTTTAGCTTTCATTAACGGAAACATAGTTTTCTAGTCAAGAGAAATAATAGTCCCATTGTATTCTGTGTTGTTCAGGTCTGATCTAGAATAATGTGTTCATTTTTGGCTGCCTCATTTTAAGAAGGATACGGACAAGTTGGAGAAGGTTCAGAGAGGGGCAATGAGGGTGATAAGAGGTATGGAGAACAAAACATATGAGGAGTGGTTGAAATTGCTGGGCTTGTTCAGCTTGGTGAGGAGGAGCCTAAGGGGTGATGTGATTGCACTCTTTAAATACCTCAAGGGCTGCCACAAAGAGGGTAGAACTAAATCTAGTGGTTTTAAGTTACAGAAGGGTAAGTTTCAATTGAACATTAGAAGGAAGTTTATATTAAGAGTGGTCCAGCAATAGAGGCAACTGCCTAGAGAATTGATCTAGAGGATAGAGATCTACTTGCTGGAGATGCTTTAGCTGGATATCCTGCATTGAGCAAGCAGTTGGACTCAGTGGCCCATGAGGCTCTATCCATTTCCATGATTCTGTGACTCTGTTACTCTACTGTACCTTGTGCTTGTTGGAGGAAAGGCAGGATTTAACTGTAGCTAACAAATGAAGTACTCAGGCAATAGATTTGTGGCTCTGAATAAGATTTCTTCTTGTAGATGGGGGGAAAGTTCTCAAGTTTTTGCTATAAAGCTGCAATAGGTGGCAGAGTTCTTTTGTGATATCTGTTGCTATTTGGTTCATCTCCCTGATTCAAAGGAAGAAAGGAGAAAAGTACTTATCATTCCTTGAGAAACAGAAATAGCAAACTTGCAGACTGGGAAACAATTGAGAAATCGTATCTTTTGCAACAGTGGCACAGTTCTGGCCACTCCCAGACTGAAAACAGGGAGTAATGTTACACAACACACTGCTAATTTCTGATATCTGCACAAGATGTGGTGTTAGCCACTAGCTTAAATAACTAAGAGTCGCTCACTGTTCCCTCCATATCTGAAGTTCAGGCAATGTAGCAAAATAGCAGCACAAGTGTACATGAGGATAGTACTAACAGACTTTGGGGAAACGAGACATTTGCAAAAGTGATTTCGGGCCAGAACAAGAGGAGCTCACGAAGCATATATGAACTTGTGTGCTGAACAGGATTGGAGGCAAGAAACATGGAATGAAATACCAGAAGGACTGTTACATGGATCTCCACTAGAGCTCAGACATAAGCAGAGCACCTCACTCTCCCCAGAAAGCCTGTCCTTTCCCATTTTGCTCCTTTCTTCCTCTTTAGCACTCGCTCCTCCAGATGGGAGGCTGCACAAGGCAAGGATAGCCAGCCCTTTCCATGCCTTCAGTGGCTTTTTCTTCTCAGATCAAGGGACTTGCCTGCTCTCCTCTGCCTGAAAAGAGAGAGAGGTTTGAAGACTCCCCATACTCACAAGGAACATTTTTGCACTTGTCAATGTCTATTAGCAACAGTGAGCACCAACGGTCAGGGACCAGGGAGCATGAAGGAGAAGGTTTAATTATTTTTGCTTCCAGGTCCTTTAAAGGGCAATTTTGCCCACTTTTTTTTGGAGGCGGGGAAGTGGCCACAAAGTGAACAACCAGTTCACTTCCTTTTCAAAGGAAAAGCCTGCCCTGGGTCTGAAACAGGCTGGAGGACACCCAAATAAATAAATAACTAAATATGAAATTGCCTTCCACATCTTCTAGAGGACATAAAAATTGTCTCTGGCAAGAAAATGATCCTGGGGCATATGCAGCTACTGGGCCATACATTTGCCTACCGCACTATATGTAATCTCCATATTTAGAGGCAATATACCACTGTCCAACTGGTTGCTGAGAAGGTATGGTAGAAGAGAAAGAGCATTGCCTTCGGCTGCATTGGTGCACAATGCTGGTATAAGTAGGCCAGCGTAGATGGTGGCAACAGGACAAAAAGGGCCATGGCATATTAGATGTAAAGGAAATATGACTTGCAAGAAATAAACTGCTCAGTAGTGAAGGAAGTGGCCTTCCTTCCCCACCACTAGACAACCTTGCCAAAAATGCAGTGCCACAACAGGATTCTTGCTTGTGGGATTCCCAGAGGCCACAGTGGAAGCAGGAAGCTAATTTAGATGGACTATAAGTCTGATCCAGCAAAACAATTCAGTTCTTGTCTTGCCAACAACGATTAACTTGATCTGGGGAAATGGTCTAGTTCTTCCAAAAAATACCTTAAATATATTTTGCTCTTATATCTTTTTGCTCATACCTCTGCGTTACACATATTTGATCTTTAAAAAAAAAAAAAAAAGGGAGGGGGGGTTCTCCACTAACTCAAGTGTCATAGAAACTGAAAGGAGGAAATGCAAATGCATTATAGTGTGCATTAAAAAATAAAGATGTGAAAATAGCTTTCTGACGTTGGAATCCAAAAGCTATGTTGTTATATTTATGCTAGTTACATTTATGTTGTCAGGGCATGCCCTTGTTTCCATCAGAGAAAAAGAAATAAAATAACTGGGAAACCACTGCTTGGTTGTATAATTGCCTCCTAGTTTTTTAGTGCTCCGTTCTTCACATCAGATCAGCATCATGTGCCAGCACCATCAGTGATAATGTTGTGTGATTGTGTGGCTAGTATGATTGGTTTTGGTTGTATACAAAACAAGATAAGCAATCTGGCATTTTCAGCCCAGTATTCTGTTTCTCCAGCTTCTGTAAGGTTCTGTCCATCATTTTGGGGGGATACAGTAGGACAGCCAGAGCATATAACATCTTCAACCTAGCTCAAGGGTAGTGTGAGCTTGGAAGGTCCCAATAAAGGGCTTGGATGTCCAGGTTTTGAACGTTCCTCATCTTTGCTCTCTCTGCCATAGTTCCATTTGCTTTTATTTTTCTAGGTATCCTACAGACTTTTTGAGGACATGGGACTATTTGAAACATTTAAAATCCCTGTGAGAGAGTTCATGAACTACTTCCATGCTTTGGAGTGTGGATACCGAGAGATACCTTGTAAGTAATATACTTAGAAAAAATTAAGAGAAGATGCATTCAAAAAGGCATATGGGGGATGTATGCAAAAATGTATATATTACAGAAAATACAAATAATTCAAAAGAATTTTTCTGCCCTTTCTGTAGATGGCTGAAATCTGAATGGGATTTATGATTATATGAGAGGAATAGACACAGGGCAGCAACAAACTATTCCATCCACTCTTAGCTCCTTCTTTAGCTGTTTTCACGTGGGCCTTGAAGTCTTAGCAATTCTGGATTTCTTTTGGCGGAATGTGGTTGTTGTGTTATAATTTGAGCTGCCACTGTTTTATCTGGATATGAGGTTCAGTGAGAGCTGGCATGGTGTAGTGCTTTGAATGTTGCACGGTGACTCTCGAGAGTATGGTTTGAATCCTCACCCAGCCATGGAAGTCTACTGGGTGACCTTGGGCAAACCACATTCTCTCAACCTCAGAGGAAAGCAAGGCAAACCCGCTCTGAACAAATCTTGCCGAGTAAACCTTGTCATAGGTTTTCCTTTGGGTTGCTACAAGTCAGAAACAACTTTACAGCACACAATGACTAATTAAGTTAAATGTCTGCTGTGTGATGTCCTTTTGTATGTTACTAAATCACACACACACTATGACTGGTGTTATATAATTCACTTTGAAAAAGAAGCAGAATTTGGAATGGTTACTGGTTTTTTTTAATTTTCTTTTTTTGATTTTATTGTATGCATACAAATAATAAAATCCATATTAGAAAGTTGTACATTTCCGATTCAATTGTTCATATATACATTACTATACAAATATACATCTTATCTTAGCAGTATAAAAACATAACAACTACTATTTTTACATTACCATGACTTCTTATCAACTACCTAGAGTCGCTAATCATGTTATTTTAAATATAAACTCCCCAATTCAAAAAAAATTATGTATTATTTGTAATCATGCCTGTTACAATGTCCAAATAAAGAAACACTGCATGACTTTACTGTTTCCCCATTATTTTTCCGTTTTCCCATCCAAGTTATATTGTTAGTTATACCCACGGGTTTTTTGTTTGTCTTTTTGTTACTGAATAGTTAACTGTTTTGAACTGCAAATCCCAATATGCCCTAGCCAGCATGACCACTGGGTTGACAAGCTAGGGGATTTTGGAAATTGTAACCCCAAAAAGTAACTTTTCCATGCTCTGGGGAGAAGTAACCTGTAACTCAATCATAGCAAATGAATGTACATATCCTCGTTGGCTTATCAGCTCAGCAGTTGAGTTTGTTTCTAAGGAAAGATATGAGCTTGAAAGAAGAAATTATCCTTTTTGTCCAATAGATGGTACTGTTACCCTCACGCTCCAAACAGAAGTAACCTGCCTCTGTCTTCACAGATCACAACAGGATTCATGCCACTGATGTCCTTCATGCTGTTTGGTATCTTTCAACCCAGCCTATACCAGGCCTCCCAACTGTGATTAATGAGCATGGGTCTGCAAGTGATTCAGGTATTGTTTCAGCCATCCTTGCCCAGTGTATCTTATTTTTTTTAAGGAAAGGCTGCATGCAGAACCAAAGAAGGGGTTGCAAGTGCCTACAGAGTGCCTGGATGAGTACCCCTTTCTAGCTCCTTGTTGTACCTAAGCTATCCTTGCCAGATTCATGGAGAAAGACCGAACGGTTTATTTAAGTGAGGTCTATTCTAGTAGGAATTTATGAACATAAATTTAAGGTCTCATTGTCAGATTTGGACAGACAATCCCAAATGTCAAGTCCTGCCTCTTCCAGTGCAAAATATTCATCTCTGCATTCTGGGACTGTAGATGAACCAATTCTTAGGGTGAATATTATAGGGGAATTTCCACTTCTCTCACAAGATCTGAAATAGTAGTGGAAGATACCATGGACACTTTCCTGTTTGTTCAATGAAAAAAATGTGGATGTGAATGATGATCATCTAGACACTAGAAGTCCTGTTATTAGGACAGGTGACTCTTTTAGATGACTTTCCTGCTCAGCAGTCTTGTGAATCAGAGACAGCCCAAGATACTTTACTGCCAAAGGTGAAGAACAAGATAGCACCCCCTTCTCACTGCATTTACAGAACCTGACCTTCCTGGCAGTTGAATCTTACTTCAGCACTGGAATCAGGCAATATCCTGCTGGACACTTTAGGCAGAAGGTCTTCTTGTGTGGCATATGCTGTGCTCATCCCTAATTGAAGAAGCTAGCCGATGAGATCATAAGAAACAACTAGGAGGCTGCCACTGCTCCCCCCTCGCCACATGTGCTGTCTAAGCCTATTGCTTCACTCTGCCTCATGGCAGGGCCAGCCATGCTATGGATTTAGTTCAGGGCTGGGCAGCTGTGTAAGGATCAGAGGTCAATTCCCACTTCTACCCCTGCAGGCCTTTTTTTTTTTTTTTTTTCACAAAACACTTTCTTTATTTGCTCAGCCAATTTTTTTTCCTAACAGTCCCAAAGTGCAAGAACATAATCAGAAATGCACAAAATTTGCTCATAATCTCTCTCAGAGGGGCCAAATCTTTTGAAATTATTCACCTGTACATGGAAGTACAAAATCAGTGAAGATTTACCCCCTTAGAAATGACTTGCTTTTCTGCCTAGATTCTGATAGTGGGATCACTCATGGCCACATGGGATATGTATTGTCGAAAACCTATGCACCAGCTGATGAGACATACGGCTGCTTGGCCGGCAACATCCCTGCCCTTGAACTGATGGCTCTATATGTAGCTGCTGCCATGCACGACTATGATCATCCAGGAAGAACCAATGCTTTTTTGGTTGCAACCAGTGCTCCTCAGGTAAGCGAGGCCAGATTGATCAGAACCTGCTGCAGCTCTCCTAAAGGAATGACAGGACTGCTATAATGCCTCTTTAAGTTTTCCCATCTTTAGATCTTATCAATGTCAAGTTCTTCCTGTCCTGAATTTGACAAAAGTTGCAAAAGTTGCAAAGTGACATGAAATTCTCTCTCATCTGCACTGGCCAAATCCAGCGAACTAGATCCATTATGCAAGAGCCAATGCTAATAGCAACTAGTGGATTGATTTACTAGTCCCAACAAGAAAAAAATTCTGATCCAACAGGCTAGATCCAATGCTAGTCCCATCAAATGGCAACCCACTGAAATAAATGAGATTCGTTAGTCAGAAGAAGCATATGTTCCATTATCTTGAGGGGGTTGATTCTGTTTATGTCTAATTTAGCCTAGTAGGTACAATTATTCCCAAAATGTACAAGACCATGCTGCAGTTGAACACAGAGATTCAGGCTTTTAAACACTTAAGAGTGCTGAACCCCCAATGGACAGATCTTTCCATTTTCGTTTGTGCTATTCAATTTATTTCCATCCCAGATTTGAAGAAACATGCAATTGTTGGTAAGCTCTTATCAAAAAACAAATTGAAGTTCTCTTTCATCTCTACTAAAGCCAGGCAAAGGCCAAAAGCCATGGCTGGTGGCCTGCTGGGGACCTATCTGTATTGCTTGCTTGGAACCTCAGAAATGGGGACATCTCAAACAGCAAATAGGCCATGTCTTGTATCTTCCATATAGCTTGGTAGGTCCTAAATTGTGCAGGTTTACATTACAACAATGCATTCAGAATCCCACCAGTAGTAGTTTTATTATTAGATGCCATAAAAGTTCATCTTAAGAACATTGCTTGTCCTTTAGATTGCAAAAAGAAGCTTGAATATTTAGAGGCCATGCTTAGTAAAATCTCCTGAACTAGAGAAGGACAGAGTAGGATATCCAGAAGTGATTGATCCTTCAGTGCTTTGCATGGCTGTTTATGCTTCTCCAATACAAGTAGAAATTTATGCCCCACCCCAGAAAAAAACTATGGAAAAAAGCAACTACAGATTGAGTATCTCTTAAGCGAAATGCTCAGGATCAGAGATGTTTCAGATTTTTTTAGATTTTGGAATATTTGCATATATATAATGAGGTAGATAGTGTTCTTTCAATGGGGGATTCACTCTTTGATCAGTTCTTTTCCTCTTGTCTTCTTCCTATTGGGACCTCATGTGCACAAGCACTGCTTGCCAAGTGAGCGGAGAGGGGGAAAAAACAATTGCCAAGCCAACTGAGAGACTTTGCAACCATCACACACACATTCCCAAGCAAGCCTCTGCAATTCCTTCATGTTCCCTATAGGCCGAAGACTAGTTTCTACTTCTCAAAAGTTTCAGACTGTTGAGAATTTTGAGTTTTGGATTTTCAGATAAGGGATACTCAACCTGTGTATGGAAATATGATTAATTTATGTAGCACATACAGTGTAATCTAAACAATTCTAGTGCCCTGTTTCAAACCACTTCAAACTTTTCTGAGTTACTCTTTAGACTGGAATGACAGACTCTCCCAGAAACGTGGAAGAATCTAAGTTCAGAAGGATAGTTTGCAGAAAAACAAATTATCTAAGCTCTACCCTTATGTGTATGCTAAGCAAAAGCAGTCTATTATTCTTGTGTTCTTTTCCAACAGTAAAGCTTCTCTCTCTCTCCCCTCTCTGCTTGTTTAGGCTGTACTATATAATGACCGCTCTGTTCTGGAGAACCATCATGCTGCTGCTGCGTGGAACCTCTTCATGTCCAGGTCAGAATATAACTTCTTAGTCAACCTCGATCACGTGGAGTTCAAGCACTTTCGCTTCCTAGTCATTGAGGCAATACTGGCCACTGATCTGAAGAAGCACTTTGACTTTGTTGCCAAATTCAATGCCAAGGTAAGCTCAGTCTTGTGGGTCTTCTTTGAGCCCAAACCTTTATAGCCAAGGCCTGGAAAGCAGAGTTTAAAGCATGGTGACTTTGACACATGGCATTGCAAAGCCCATGACCTGCTCCCAAATAGACAAATTACAAGGCTAAGAGAAGGATTGGGGACATGGTGAGAGGGATTTCTGTAGGGAACGTGGGACAGAAAGCAAGTATTAACACAGGGATGGAACTCTAGTGATCCAGCAAATGTTATTGCACTGCAGCCTGCGATGTCCTAGTCAGTATGGGAGCTAGTGAGGGATGAAGGGAGTTTGAATTCAGCAAAGGTCCACAGTACCCACCACCAGGTTAAGTCTCACCACCTGCTCTGAATTCCTCCCTACTTTGGGGAAAACTGACCTAGTCTGAAACATTTGACAATTCTGTGTTCTACCCCATACATTTTTTTAAAACACTGACTTCTTTCCATGCTGTATATGAAATTCTCCCCATTTCCAGTGGCTAAACTCAGTAGTTATCACAATTCTCTTCATGTTGTATGTGGTTTGCACAAGGTTGGTAAGATGAAGTGCATCCCACACCACCCCCAGAAAAAAGAGGTAGGAACTGTACAATAACATTGTTGAATAGGTGGGATTCAAGTCCAGCCTTTTAAGCACTAAGTACTTAAAACCTGAGCTTTGTTGAATAAAGCTGTCAGTTTCAGTTCTTCCCACATCCATATGTGGTTTTGGAAACTAAAGTTAAAAAAAAATATGTTTGACTGATGTATTGTTTCCTTCAACTGACAGCTATTTCTTGTTGATTGCACTATGCTATTTTTATTTAAATAAATTGGGGAAAAATAAACTTAAATTTAAAAAAATCCCCCACATTGAGATTTTATAAATTTCAAGTTCTTTCTATCCCACGCATCAAGACATTTGCCAATTTAAAGAAATCCTTATCAGAAATGAACTTAAACAACATATTCATCTATCTTTACCTTTCTGAGTCTTGAGGAACAGAGCATGCAAGAAGTGTAAAATAGGAAAGAACTCTGCCGTGGCAGCCCCCAAGCTGGGTTGATCCCCCCACAACTGTGGTGGACAGATAGTAAATGTCTGGATCTCAGTGGATGGGATTTACCAAGCAGATTAACACCAGATGACTTGGTTGTAGAAAGAGGAGCCTTTGCAACAAGTTAGACTGGAAATTAAAAGGAACAAAATCCCACAAATGTTTATGTTCCCTTACACATGTTGTTGTACTTTTTCAGCTGTCGTGCAGTGCATGTATTCATGCATGGTTGCCTAAGCAGAGTTTCACAGTCGTAGCCATCTCACATAGGCCTTAATCTTATTGTTAGTCCTGAGTGGAGTAGAGCCATTGAATGAATTAGAATTAACTACATGTTGATCAACAAATGATTGGATGGGTCTACTCTAGTTGGGACCAACAAGCAAATGCAGTTTTCCATTCTTAGGTGATGCATAACCGTTCATGAGTGGTCTCAAGGTACCATTTGAATCACTGAAATTCTAGAAACAGCCACGGTTCATTCTCCATTGCACAATAAACAAGAGACAATTGATTACACAATGTCAGTATTCAGCAGAAGGATGATATAGTGCAACCACCATGAAACTATGTGAATGTAAGTTTACACTAAGCATGTATGAGCTTGAATCTCAGTCAGAATTGTCTCAAAGTTGCTGGCCATTTTGGAGCCAAGGAGATCTTCCTGCCTACAAAACTGAGAGTGATAGGTTCAAGATTAGGTAAAGTTTTTGAGCCAGAGCCTTGTAAGAGATGTTGACACAACCTTTCATGAAGATAAAGTTAAGTGTCAAATGTGTATGGAAGAGAAATGTCTTGTATAGAATAGTAACATAAATGATACATAAATAACAATTCCTATGGGACAGAGATTTATTTTCCTATTACATCTTCCTCTTAAATTATTTATCTTGTGTGATGCATGACTCCATTAACATCAAGACTGTTTACTCAAATTCAGGTGAATGATGAAGTTGGCATTGATTGGACGAATGAGAATGACCGCTTGCTGGTTTGTCAGATGTGCATCAAACTGGCTGACATAAATGGGCCAGCAAAACATAAAGACTTGCATCTACGGTGGACAGAGGGCATTGTTAATGAATTTTATGAACAGGTAATCGCCGTCATGACTGGGAGAAGCAACATGAAGCAGCAATGTTCTTTAGACAACTCAGATTTTAATTCTGTATTCCCCTTCTCCTGAATGTTTTGAGAATAGAAAGGAACATTTGTCATAACAAAGGCAAATGCTTTCAGGAAAGCAGATTAAAATGAACACACAAAACCAGTATCATATTTGTTAAGATGTGTGTGTGAGTGTGTGTGCCTTCAAGTTGTCTGTCAACTTATGGCAACCCCATGAATTTCATAGGGTTTCCTTAGGCAAGGAATACTCAGAGGTGGTTTTGCCAGTTCCTTCCTCTGAAATATAGCTGACAGCACCTCGTATTCATTGCTGGGCTTCCATTCAACTGCTGTCCAGAGATGATTTTGCTTAGCTTCTAAAGTCAGAGAGGATCTGGTGCTTTTAGGATAATTAGGCCCTATATGTAAAGATATATTGCCGTTATATACTGGACTGTTTTGCTGTTTTTCTGTATTTTTCCCCAGTTTTTTCCTATCCCTTTATTTGCTGTCAGTGTCAGTCATGGCCAGAAGTGTGTTTTATTTGCAAGGGATGCTACATCAATGGTGCCCTTTCCCTAACCATGTTTAATCACATCCTAGTTGCATCCTGTTCAGACTAGGGATGGGCAACTCTCAAGGATCTATGGGACATTTTTCATGCATGACCTGCCACAGCCCCTACAAAACTCCCATGAACCCAGAAGTAACTGGAAGGATCCCGGGTGATATATTTGTTTGTTTTGTTAAAGCAAGGTATGAAGACTCCTTATTTTACAGGAGAAATGTGCCCCCAGGAAATTTCTGGAGGTACAAGTGTCCCATTTTTTCTGAAAAATGGGGGGGGCAAGAGGCCCAAAAAAGAGTTTTAAGGGTTGCAAGGAGTCTGTGGCTCATGTGATTCACACCCCTGGATTGTTGTCATTCTCCATGGATTTATCCTGGAAGAATTATTGGAATTTTCCACTGGTTCAAAATATGTCCAATATATTTTTAATTGTCAGCTAGTCATAGGGAACATCATGAAATATTTATTTCCACAAGAACTTATATAGTATCTAGTTATATTTAATTGGTGTTAGTGTTTATATTTAGATCTTCATGGGCTTTAAGTTGAATTCTTGACCCAAATAAAGTTTCCAGAGTTAATCATCAAAACCCCAAACGGGGAGAATACCATAAGATTCAGCCTCTCTCCTGTGAACCTTAACAATGGTGTAATATCTTCCTTGGAGACCTTGCTTGAAGTCACTGACAGTCTGAGGTACAGTGGTGGTGGTGAAGGTTACCCAGAATAGGGAGTTTTCAACAGCAGCATGTCTTGGATAAATTGCTCTCAAAAACTTCACTCAGAGTTTCAAGCAGAAGTATTTATTTTTAAGAAAAGCAAGCAACACGACAACTTTCCCCAAAGTTGCTGAGACTTCAGTATCTAAGTCGGATACGAGTTTTATACTTTGTCATACAAGTTTTGGTGCACGTATCAATGATTGGTTAAAGTCATAAATGTCAAGCCACCACACCAGCACAGGTGTTTTCCCCTGACAGTTGTTTACATATCTTTTCATCCTGGAAGCCAGAACAAGTTCTTGTCTTCTTATCTATGCAAAGCTAATTCCTATAACACCTGCCTACTACTCTACTCTTCCCCCTTTTGATCTTATTCTTTCTTGCCCAAAACAAAGTGACATTTAATATTATAGCAATTAACCATTTGGAGCCTTGCAATACTTTAAGAGTTTCAACCAGATACATAGTTACAGGTAGCAATTAACAATGGATACGTAATAGTGCTTCACCAAGCAATGCCCTGTTTGATCTAGTACAGCTGTTCTAATAATATACTGATGCATACATATGACAGGAGCCATGCATCCTGACATCCAAGCACAGGATGTGCTGTCTTTGCACGATCATGCTTGTGAGTTCTGTCCATGAGCAGAACAACATTTTGGAAACATTTTCAGTTAACAAAGAGTACCTTAGAGGAGTAGAAATGAGTAGGAATTAACAGTGTTGAGTGAAAAACTAATGGAAAAGATGACAGAGATTACCATGAGGGATGATACAGAAACCCCACTGGCAAAGTCCTGCCTAAGAAGGCAGTCAAAAGAAGTACTGAGGGAAAATGGAGTTCTTCTCATTCTCGAGACAACCACATTGAGTGGGTTTTTGCCTCTGAGGCAAGGAGAAGGAATTCTCTCTCAAGCTCTACAACTTTCTGAAATGCTGGTCTGCACAGGCAGAGAACACGAGAAGATCCAAAATGAGAACATCAGTTACAGATGCACAACAGGCTTTTTGGATGTCTCTAAGCTTGAGGGACTTCATTTTCTTTATTTTGGTTGAGGTTTGCTGGTTTATTTTGCTGCATTATTTTGTTGTTCAGAGGTTTCATACATACTTGTTTCATACTGCTTCAAGTGATTGATTGTTTTTAAGCTGTTTACAGTCTTATTTTATAGTTTTCTTTGTTGCAATAGGGCCCTATGCCACCGAAAAAATCCTGCATAGATATTTTAAATGTTTGTGTGCATATTGAACCTACATGTCCTTCTGAAGAACCTGAAGACTCCCCCAAAAGCAATTTAAAACTGGTACTGTAGAGCAGACAACCAAAAGTGAGAGTGTGGATGTTGAAGCCTGGATGCATTGGGGTGGTTCTACTGATGGAACTGCTTCCTCCAGCAGCCCCAAGGAGCTGGAAATGGTCCTACAGCTGCCTGGGTCCCCTCCCCAAATTAGTTCTGGGGGGCTGAGAAATCTGTTTTCGGTCTCCATATGACCAAGAATGGATGAGGCCATCATGTGCATCAACCCTGCAGAGCCAACATGGCTGCCTCTGCATATGGTCTCTATACCCAGTTCACTCTGTTAGAGTTGCATCCTTTATAATAACCTTTCCCTGAATTCTACTGTATTCCTCATCTACCCTCCTTCTAACTAGCTTGAATTCACACTAACTGCCTATTTAACTGGCACATTGTTTTTCTACTCCTACCTTTTCTGCCAAGTTCCCTTTAAGGACATTCTGAAAACTGTGATAAACTGAACTAAGGAGCAGATGAATATGAGATCTATTTGTCACAGCCTAGTCATGCCATGAAAAATAAATGAATAACTAATGAAATAAAATTTGATAATAACTGTAGCAAATGGTAGGAAGAATCGTGAGAATTAATCACTAGACCTTTTCTGGACCAGCAAGCATGGTTCAAATTGATTAATTTGATTTAAACAATTTAGGTGCATGAGTATACATCATTATTTTTTTTAACTCAAACTATCCCTTTAGCATGACTACTGATTGCTACAGTCATCTGCTCCATTCCTGGTTTGATGTGATTTGCTGCCAGAGTGACTAACGGTTGTTTTAAAAATATGCTGTACAATCAATACAGTTTGTGGCTGAAAAAAAATCAATGCTTTTCCACAGCGCTTGCTATTTTGTTAGTCATATGACATTGATTGTTGCACCATTAGAATGCACAGTTGCATGGATTTTCATTGGAAAGCTCCAACAGACAAAAAGTTGCATTGTCAAATTCCCAATGATGACAATTCAAAAACGCACTGTTAATCCCTTCTTCCATGGAAATCATTTGACTAAACAGCACATCACTTTTCCCCCCCATGGGAATTGGTGTGGTCAAGCGTTTTGAGTCCAAATTGCCTATTTGCCAAAATTCTCAGGTCCCTGATAGGCGTATGAGCTCAGAACATGTATGAATTCATATCAAGGATCTTCTACCCTTGGCAACTAGTGCATCAGGCAGATTGGATTCAAACCCCATATTCACATAGAATTCTCTGAAAAGGGAATTTTATTGGACATGCAGCAGTCCAGATGTACATAGCAGAACTTCAGAAATGACAAAAGTATATGAAGAATACTAAACTTTGGAAAGTTTGGAATTAAAATTACTTTGAAGCTGTAGAAATTGTAGAAGAAGGAAGATAAAAGAAAGAGGCTTTAAAGTCAGGGCAATATAATACTTTCTCTAATCCATATACACACCAGAGAATGAGGGGGCACATTTGGAGAACTCCAATGAGCAGGGAGAATACTCCCCAGAAGACAGATTAAAGATATTAAGAAGTTACCTTTCCATAATCTCATTGGACAGGCTACCCAAGGTCCTCTGTGCCAGAACAAGGATTTTGAGAAAGAGAATGAGCTATGAGATTTTCTGACCAAAAATCCAGAGTCTAATGATTCAAGTAGACCCCATTACCACCAGAATGCTACCTTCCAATTTGGATTCCTTTTTAAAGCATCTCACATGAGGGGGAAATGAACAGAACATCAGCAAGCTCTCTAAAACAAAGGAACTTCTTCAAACAAAGGGTATCCACCTGGATTTTGTGGGACACATTACCCAATACTTAGTTTAGCCAAAGGTGGTTAATGGCTTAGACAAGCACCCACTTAAGAAAGACATCACAGAAGCATTAAGTCCATCAACCTTGCTTGGAATATGACATTTCTTGTCTGTAATGTATTGTTTGCCAACTGTGGGGCCACATGCTGGGAGAGATAGAACCTTTCCTGGGGCAGCATTCGGTATTCAATTATTTAATAAGGAAACTTAGGCAAACTTGATGATAATAGATAATGGAGTTCAGCAGAGGGACTTTTCTCAGCTAACCCTTTCTCTCTTAGACCAGAGAGTCAAAATCGGTTTTGTATGTATGTATTTATTTTATGTGTATCTTGCCTTTCTCCCAACAGGGGGCTCAGGGTGGCTAACATTAAAGCAGTACAAGTTAAAACATGCATAAAGGCATAAATATAATATTAAAAAAACAGAGTTGTATAGCATTAAAAGGCCCAAACAAATCAACTGATAAAAGTCTGATGGCACAAAAATATTTTAACTTGCCTTCAAAAGGTGAGTAAGGATGGGGCCATCCGGGGCTCTCTAGGGAGGGAGTTCCAAAGTCTGGGAGCAGCCAGCCAGAATGTCTTCTCCCATGTTTCCACCAAAGGGACCTGAGAGTGGTGGGAAAGAGAGAAGGGCCTCTCCAGCTGATCTGAAGGCTGTACTGGGCTCATTAAAGGAGATACAGCCCTTCAAATAACCTGGGCCCAAACCGTATAGGGCTTTATAGGTCAAAACCAGCACTTCGAATTGTGCCAAGAAATAGACAAGCAACTAGGGGGACTGTTACAACAAGGAAGCTGTGTATTTCCTATAGCTAGTCACAGTTAACAACCTGGTTGCAGCTCTTTGGCCAACTGTAGTTTCTGGGTATGTTTCAAAGGCTTAGAGTGCATTACAGTAATCGAAACAGGATGCAACCGAGGCATGTACCATCGTGGCCAGATCTGAGCATTGAGCATACACATGTACATCTCAGGAGCAGTGTTATACAAATATGATCAGCAAGCTACATTAGTGATTGAAACTTTGCTCATTTCAAAGGTTGACATGATCTTTTCTTCCATGCTGATTTCTCTGCAGAAAATACTGTAGTTAGGGATGATTTTTTTTTTTTTGCACAAAATTTGCATGTGGTTATTCTATATAGACAATAGCATTTTCTGGGCAGTAACTAGCATTTTCTGCACAGAAAATGATCACATATTATAACAGAATATTAATTTCTGTGCAGAAAATGCTATTTTCCGTACAAAAAGCAAGTTGCACACAGAATAAGTCCCCAGGAACAGCCATTTCTGTGAAAGAAACAGCTTTTTCGACACAGAAAATGATGAAACATTATAAATACTGTTCCCGACATAGAAAATGCTATTTTCTATGCAAAAGATTTGCCCAGGATAAGTCTGAGTCCCAAATTCTGTAGGTTCTGACAGTCCAGGATTCCTACTATCAGGTCCTTTTAACACTCAAGAAGCTTACTTTTTAAAAATATGTTTTCATTATCCATTCCATACCTTTTGGGAAGGGTGGCTAAAGTGGAGTCCTCTAGATGTTACTGGATTGCAGTTATATGCATTTCTCATCATTGGCGATTCAGGACTAGGACTGATGGAAATTGCAGTCCAGCAACATCTGGAGAGCCACATGTTACCCTGCGTGAGGTCTTTAAATGTTAAAACACCAGCGCTTGAAGTTAGGTCTGGAAATGGACTGGGAGCCAACACCAATGAGATTGTAATGCTGTTTCTCCTGTTTTCTAAGGGTGATGAAGAAGCCAGCTTGGGCCTCCCAATCAGCCCATTCATGGATCGCTCTGCCCCTCAGTTGGCACACCTTCAGGAATCTTTCATCACTCACATTGTGGGACCGCTGTGCAATTCCTATGACTCAGCAGGGCTGATGCCAGGGAAATGGGTTGAAGATAATGATGACTTGGGGGATACAGATGAACCAGATGAGGAAGATTCAGCAGATATGGACACCTGTGAAAATCCAGAGTCAAGTATGTTCTCTGTTTGTGAGTGCGTGTATATGGTGTGTGTAAGCAACCAGTTTTTTAATATTTAATATTTATTAATTTTAGTAGAACAAACTAATTCATGTCAATTATGAAAAAGAACAAGAGAAAAAGAAACTATCCAGAAACAATATATATGTGAAAATAAAACTAAACTAAACTCTAAAACATAATAACAAACCTGTTACTAAAATACTCATCTGTTACACTAAACATATCCTAACTACATTAAGTAACTAACACACAAAGGAACTCTGACCTGCTACTTACCAATTGTAATGAAAAAGAAAAATTGATTAATATCCCATATTGTATTCTACTATTACAGATCTGAGTACATTCAACTGATAATCATAACCATGGATTATTGCATGATTATATTTCTTATTTCTCAAAAAAATCCATAAGGGGTTTCCATTCTTTCAAAAAACAACAAAAGTTCAGTTGGTTTGTCTTTTAAAGTCTACACCAGTTTTACAACTTGGGCAAAATCTGCATCTACCGATCCACTCTTCTGTCATTAGTACCTTGGTCCATTTCCAGGTTTAGGCAAAGAACATTCTTGCAGATTGCTTTAACTATTTTCCAAAGCCAAAGTTTAACCCTTTCATAACACCTCACCACTAACTCACATAGTTTCCCTAAGTAAAATTCCTCCCATCAACCCCCTCAAGTTGTTGGTTTTGCTGAAGGGGGAATGATGGAGATACAAAGACCTCTGGGTGGAAATTTTAACCAGAAAATTGGTGATAGGAAAAGGGTTGAAAAGAGATCTTTTATTACTGCTATTATTCCTTGGTGACATGGGCCTAACTGTCATTGCAAAAACTTCCCATCCTACTATCCGTGTCTGATGGCTCCCATTCCAATGAGGCAATAAATCCACTTCAAAGGTGCTATCCAAAATCCTGAGCCTATTGGGGGGATGGAGTTCAGCAACTTGGTCAGCTTCCCTAAAATTCGGAGTGAAACCCAGAGTGAATTCATCACCCCAGTGAAATACAAGCAACCAGTTTTCAGTAAGTAGCATGTCAATTTCCACAAGTACCTAGATTTTCTTAATTGGCCTCTTTTAACTATCTTGGGAGACTGCCAGATGTGTGGCTGTAGTCCAAGAAAGATAACTTTTCTAAGCCACACTCCATGGGAAAGGACAAGGCCATCTTCTCTTTTAATTCTACTTTATGTTATTTTTATGTTGTTTTCCTCTTGCCTTGCTTTCCCCTTCTTGAAAAACAGCATTGTGTGAAATAAGCACATTCCTTTCACAAGTCTTCGGCAGAGCTAACAGTGTTCTTTGAAGACATTTTGAGTGGCCTCATGGCCTTAGCAACAAGGCTTGAATGCAACTCACTCTCTCGTACAAAGTTGAGAAGAGTTCTGGCACTACACCTCCCAGAATTGTCATGTTGGCATGGAGTTTTTGGAAGTTGTAGTGCCAAAAAATTAATCTTGAAACTGCAGTGGCTCATGGTACCTCCTTCTTAGCTTTGCAAAATATCACTATAGAACTAGAATAGAGGCCTGGTGGCGCAGCGGTTAAATGCTGGTACTGCATCCACAACATTGTGAGTTTGATCCTGCAGGGCTCCAGACTGACTCAGCCTTCCACCCTTCCGCAGGTCGGTAAAATGAGTACCCAACTTGTTGGGTGCAATTAGCTAAACACACTGTAAACCACTTAGGGCAGGGCTTTCCAAATGGTGTTGCGACACATTAGTGTGTCACCTGTAGTGTGTTGGTGTGTTGCCTCCTCAGCCAAGAAAGATCCCCCCACCCAAACCTGACCTGCTTCCATTGCTCTCATTGGGGCCTTTCCCTTGCAAGAGCGACAGCAGGAAGCCAGGACTGGGTGGGAGGGGGCTGCCTTTCTCCTTGGTGTTGCTCTCATTGGAGCCTTTCCCCGGGTGAGGGAGGCTGCTTTTCCCCACCCTAGATAGGTATCTGGGTACTGCGCATGGCTGATCAGTTGGAAAGAATGGAAGTGAATGTGAAAAGGCATGGGAGCTCTGTAGGTGTGTACCATGAGGGATTGTTCTCTCACTTTATCACTGAGAAAGCGGAGTGCTGTTATTTTCTTATTTAGTTACTTACACTGCAGTTGAATTACCAGTAAGATGGATAAGTTTCTGATTAAGAAACCAAAAGCTGGTGAAGATGATGTTTGCAATGAACAAAATATAGCAGCTGTAGAGGAAACTGCTCAAGAATCAAGTGCTAAATGATCTATGTTAGTACATAAGTCAGTTTAACGTCCAGATTGCTAGTAAAACTGAATTATTGTGTCACAAAATGATGCATGTCTAAAAAGTGTGTCACCAACATGAAAAGTCTGAAAGGCTCTGGCTTAGGGAGTGCTTCCCACTGATAAGTGGTATAGAAATGAAACTGCTATTGTTAACTTCCTTTCTCTTCTTGCAGGCTCAGTTGGGCATTCCCTTTAGATAATCTCTTAGTGGGACTTAAAATGTCTTCTGATTCCTCTTCTAGTATGCCACAGGAGAGTAGAAAGACAGGTATCCCCATTTCCAGTGTGATCTTGCTATATGATTTAATGTGTGTCAGATAGCTAGAATGATCAACAGGGTACACTGAAAAGTTTGGCTTTTGAATGTCAGAGCCAGTGAGCCCTTGAAGTCAAGGCCAATGAAAAAAGATGCTCCTTAGGGGGACTTAGGGCTGGTCTCAGACTTTTGACAAATGCTTCCCCACCTCCAAGTTTAAACATGCTTCCAGCAGATGAGTGGTGCTTTTAGAGACAAAAACCTTTGGCTCTTCACCTGTTATTTTACTACAGTTCCCATCACTCCTGACTACTGCTCATGCTGGCTGAAGATTAAGAGAACTGAGTATTATGAGAGTTGAGGCTAAACAACATCTGGATGGCCATAGGTCTTACACATGGTCTCCAGGGTTGTAGTCCAATGTTCAAACTACTAACCCATGCTAACTTCCTCTTTAGGTCTTCAAAATTATTAGCCAGAGTGAAGAAACCACCTCAGACAAGAGGTTTTGCCCAACAATTAACAGATGACTAATCCTAGTTATCAGAGCCCGCATTAGCATACCCCAGAATATGTCAGCCATCTTAAGTGACAAATGCTGGATGGTCTGGAGGGGATGTTAAGATGGCAGAGTGGTCGTCCCCAGGCATGTTCCTCCCTGGTTTAGATGTAGACATACTGTCAGTGTTCCTTTTTGTCCTTCAGTTTGCACGGCAGCCTATCATTGGCCTGGCCAAATAGATGTCTATTCTATTACTGTGTCTTTGCCACAGAGGTAGAGGCATTATTGTTCTTCTGCAGAACTAGCTGTACTGCAAAGAAGAATGAAGCAGCTGATTCTGAATTCCATGACAAGGCAGCAAGTTGTTAATGATCTAATTTGCATTTTTATTGGCAGGGAGTGGACCTTGTAGGATTTTTCTTCCTCAGGTGCCAATGTAGCTTGGCCAGCTTTGGGTACTGTGCACCTTGACAAGGGGTGAGATGGGAATGATTAGTTCCACCCGAGGTATGTCGGTTGACTCTCTGAGTCCAAGTGGCTGAAAAGATGTTTCCATGCCACTTTTGGACAGTGAGCAGTAAAAGACAAGCATGCTGAAGTGGAGGAAAGTTGAGTGGGGAGGGAAGGATCCTGTCACTGGACACTCAGAATAGTTTCTTCAAGTCCTTCAAGATTTCGGAAATGAAAACAGGTGCATGCTTAGACAACCCTGTTCTCAGGCCAATTATCTTGGTCAAACATCACTCACCTGGTTAGATGTTGTTTTTGTTTTTGTTGTGTGACTTCAAGTCAGTTTCAATTTATGGCGATACTTAGGCAAACCTATCATGGGGTTTTCTGGTGACTGAAAGCATGTGACATGTTCAAGGTAGGTTTCCATGCCTGAGTGGGAATCAAGCTCTAGTCTCCACATTCATAGTCCTGTGCTCAAAGCACTATACCATGCTGGCTTTAGACACACATATGCACACACACCACTTTTTCTACCACATTTATAACCTAAAGAGCAAACACTGCTTTGGTTGTTGAATCAGTAGAGGCCAATATAGTACATAAAAATAAAATAGTTAAGTAAAACAGTTTCTATATTGGTCTGTTTTATTTTATTATTTCATAGATTGTTTGTGGTAGAAGATATGGTGTGTGTATGTGTGTTCTGAGGCAAAATAGCACAGCAGCCCAAAATGGGCCTCAACAAGAAAGTTCAGTATGTAAAATGGCAGCTTGTACACTACGTCTTTCCTTGATGTCCCTGCATAGGCATTCATATGCCTATGCACTGAAGATGAGATTCACAACTGCTAGGAATGTTGGAGGGAAAATCTATTCCACTGGACCTTTTTGGCAGATTTTCCTAGTTTTTTTGTCAACTAGATAATAGTGTGTTAAATAGGCATATTTGAGGAATTTTAGATACATCTTTCTAAAGAGGTAGTTTGTTAGTCTGAGTGTATAAAGAAGGGGAAAATAGGAGACTAAAGTTAAATCAGTTGTAAAGGTGTCACAGGACTTCTTTTTTACACATTTATTACGTGCACACATTTGAAAACTGAGCATAGAAAATATATGCATACCCCCCAAAAATGCATACAGGCACTTCAGTCAGTGGTGGGATGTGTACAAACAGTAGATACGATTTGAAAAATGCACACACAGGCCAAAATCTTATTGGACCACTGGTGGAGTATACACATCTGCCAGCCCAGCTGTGTCAGTAGTTTGTTACAGGGTGCATGTGAAATTTGTTCCCTCTCCTCCAGGTATTCTCAGAAGCACAGCTTTGCCCAATCAGTCGGCTAGGGCGAAGTTTTGCCTAGGAACTGTCTGGCTGCCCTAGTATGCACAAGGCAAAGGCACTGCATGAAGAGATGTAATGCCTAACCAAGTGCTTATGCTGGCATAGCTGTGAGTTACACCTGTGTAAGTTACAAACAGGATTCTGACAATAATGTGCATGTTTGTGTAAAAATAGGGAAAGGGAAAAAAGAGAAACAAATAAAGCACTTAGGTAGCAAAATGGAATTCACAAGTATAGGAGGGGGTATACGTGGCTGGATAACAGTACATGTGAAAGGGATCTAGAAGTCTTGGTAGATCACAAGCTGAACATGAGTCAGCAGTGTGATGCAGCAGCCAAGAAAGCCAACGCAATTCTTGGCTGCATCAATAGGAGTATGGTGTCTAGATTGAGGGAGGTAATGGTGCCATTCTATTTTGTATTGGAATACTGTGTCCAGTTTTGCATACCTCAACTGAAGAAGGATATTGACAAGCTGAGGTGTGTCCAGAGGAGGGCAGCCAAAATGGTGAAGGGTCTGGAAGCCATGCCCTATGAGGAGTGGCTTAAGGAGCTGGGTATGTTTAGTCTGCAGAAGAGAAGATTAAGAGGGGAAAACCATATTGAAATATTTGAAGAGATGTCATGTTGAGGAGGGAGTGGGCTTGTTTTCTGCTGCTCCAGAGACTAGAAGAAAGAGCAGTGGATTCAAGCTTCAGGAAAGGAGATTCTACCTGAACCTCAAGAAGAACTTCTTGACAGTCACAGCTGTCTGGCAGTGGAATCTTCTGACTCGGAGTGTGTTGGAGTCTCCTTCTTTGGAGGCTTTTAAGCAGAGGCTGGATGGCCATCTGTTGGGAATGCTTTGATGTGTGTTTCTGCATAGCAGGGGGTTGGACTGAATAGCCCTGTGGTCTCTTCCAACTCTTATGATTCTATGATAGAGTATGCATCTGTCTATTTATTTGTCCACTATAAAATCCACACTAAACACTGCATAGGCAAGGACTACGGGAAGGAAAATGAGAAAATCTATGGAAACAGACTTGACAGAAGCATTCATATCTAACAAACACATTGTTGTTGTTGCTACTGCTAATACTGCTGTGTGCTTTCAAATTTTTTCTGACTTATGGTGACCCTAAAGCAAACTTTGTTCAGAAAGTGTTGCCATAGTCATCTGCTGAGGTTGAGAGGGCATGACTTGCCACTGGGTCACCTAGTGGGTTTCTGTGTCCAAGAGATGCAAGCTCTGGTTTCCTGGGGTCTTAATCCACTGTTCAAACCACTGTACCACTCTGACTCTCAAATAAACACATGGCATTTAACTCTAGGGCATCCCAAGTCAAAATTAGTTGAACTCTGAAGTAGGGAAACCTTAGTAGCTCTTGTAAAATTTCAAGAAGGCCTCCCCCAATGATGATGAACAAATAGGCCTGTTCCCAGTAGATAGGGACAAATGGAATCTGTGCATCATCTGTTATGCTGCAAAGGACTTGCATCTCCAGGGCCCTCCGGTATACTGTATGATCCTAAAGCAATGGCTCCAATGTTTCAGGATTAAGGTTACAGCATTTAACCTGATTGGGTCTGCAGTAGTTTCTAGCAAAATTGCAAATCATGATAAATGCCCTAATGACCTCTGTGGAGAACTGCAAGATTTGGGAGGGGGTATCTCCCAGGAGACCAGGGAGAAAATGTTCTAACTTGGGGCACTACTGTGGAATAGAGGTTTCTTCTGATTAAACCTGAAGGTTTCCTACAGGGAACTGAAAGCTTTCTAATGAAGGATTGAACAGGATTTGGGCTGCTCCACAGTGAAAAGCTCTTTGTTTGCAGTTGAAAAGATTGAAGGACTCAACAATTTGGCTCCCGGCACACACTTACTTTAGGCCACCTGGAAACACTAATCTATGCACACATTTCTTTGGGACAAAACATTCCTGTACGTCATTTTCTCCCTCTCCTCACCCCCACCCCCTTCATTAAAACTCCTGAAGAGGTTTATCATTCAAGTTAGCAGCAGCTGCTAAGGATAGATCATGGGAGAATTTGGGGGGCAGGGGCAGAATACCAGTGTTTTGCTCTTAAAGTGTTAAGAATCTTAACTGAGAACTCTGCCCACTTTAGCTAAGCACATCTGAAACTCAATTGCTATATTGCATCTGTGGTGTGAGAGCCACTCCCATGTGGTCTGATTCGAAGCTGGTAATCCTAGAAAACGTGTGGGATTATTTTTAGTCCCTCACATTATTAATCTCCTCAAGAAGTAGATTAATCAACTGATCCTTTAGTTGATTGATCTGCAGTGAACAATTTTAATTGTTGAAAGGCTAAGAATTAAAGGCAAACCATAAGAGGAAACAGGAAAATATTAGAGAGGGCCTTTCCTTCTAACACTGAGCAGCAGATTTTGCATGATTAAACAGAGGTAGTCAGGACTTCCTGTAAAATCTCGAAATGTTGTCTGTATCTGTCTTGACAGTAGGCATTTTATTTCAGTTTTCTCGGTTAATCATCAAAAAGGCAGATAATGGATTGTCTGAAAATCTGATGGCCCCAATTATTGTTAAATTCTGAACATTCCAGGTAATTTTAGGGGGAAAAAAGCATAAGCAAATGAAGGGTTGCTGCTGCTGCTGCTGTTGTGTGAACCTTCAAATCATATCTGTCTTGTGGCAACTCTGAGGCAAACCTATCACAACGTTTTCTTTGCAGATTTTGTTGAGAGGGGGTTTGTGCTTTGCCTTCCCATGAGGCTGAGAGAGTGTGACTTTCCCAAGGACACCCAGTGATTTTCCACTACTGAACAGGGATTCAAAGCCTGGTCTCCTAGCGTCATAGTCGAGTGTTCAGACCATTGCACCAAACAACAGTTAGACAGGATTAAAGTTTAATTCTCCTTGAGGTAGAAAACTTATGCCTAGGTCATAATGTTTTCCTTTAAAAAAAAAATCTGCATATAGTAAATTAGCTTACCGAAAGAGTTTCAGCCAGTGTTTTGTTTGCAGGTAGAGTATTCAGTCATTTGAGCTACCACCTCCAGTCTGAAGTGCTACAGCCTCACCACAGTAGAACTCAGCCTACATCTCGCTAAAATCCCATTCCACCGACATTGGTTCCATTGAGACATCCACAGCCTGGTGATTTAGTTCACATAGAAACATAGAAATCTGTCATATACTGCATCAGACCAGTGTTCACCCATCTTGTTGCTGTCTACACTGGCTGGCTGTGGCTCTCAGAGACAGGAAATATTTGCCAGCCTCGCTTCCTATCCTTTTTGTGCGCAAAGCATGGTTCTGTGACTGGACTATCTCTTCCTGCATTCAGTAAGGAAGTGTGCCAGTTTCCTTCCTGTCCACCTAAAGCAGGGTTAGAAGAAGTAAAATAACCCCCAGCAGGGAAGAGAAGAAAGATGGTGTTGAAGTGGGAGAAAATATAGTGTTGGTGGTGCAGTAAAAAGAGAAGGCAAAAATGAAAATACCCCCACCAGCAGCAGCTGGTTCTGCAATATAGCACTATATTCTTCCCACATGCGTGGCTTTGGGTCTTCTGAGCCAGCTCTGTACAGCCAAGTTGGATGCTAGTTGTAGCACAGAGCATCTTCTTCTCCATTCCCATTTCATCTACCAACTGTTCAGCAACCAGTCTAACTGTGATTTGCCAACAAATTTAAGTGACAGATGATAAGATGTAAAGATAGTGACCCAGAACTGTAGTGGCAGCTTGCTTTTGTTTTAGTTGGTATTTGAGACTTGAATAGGATTGGGGTATACAAAAGGGGGGGGAGTTGGGGCTACATGCAACCTTTGAGTCGTACTTCCTTCACTGTTGCTCTAGTATTTGCTCAGCAGTAAGCACCACTGTGTTTGATGGGCCCTTGTGTTATTGTGAATCCTCAAGTCATTTCCAACTTACATCAACCCTAAGGCACAGAGTCTTCTATGCAGAGGCATATCTAGGGTGGGGCAAGTAGGGTACATGCCCTGGCTACCAATGCCAGGAGGCATAAAAACGCCATGCATGTAAGAGTTGGGATGGGTTGATGTAGGGGTAAGAAGGTAGGGCGCAACTTCTACGCTTGCCTTAGGCACTGTTTAGGCTAGATATGTCACTGTTTCTAGGCAAGATAACTCCACCCTAACAATTTCATGAAAGGTTTGCCATTTATGACTTGCTCAAGGTCACTTGGTGAGTTTCCCATAGCTAAGCAAGGATTTGAACCCTGGATTCCTAGAGTCCTGGTCCAACACTCCAATCATTACACCAGGTCGGCTCCCTTTGGTGAGGCCTACCTCCCATGTAAGTATACCTAGGACTGCAGCCTTCTTGCAGTGATTGTGATTGTGATGTCTTCACAGGAAAGAAGAGGAGGAAAATCTACTGCCAAATAACTCAGCACCTGCTTGAGAACCATCAGATGTGGAAGAAAGTCATTGAGGAGGAAGAGAGGAGAGCTGGGACAGAAAAGCAAGCCCTGGAGCAACCAGCCACGTTGCACCAGTCCTCCGAACAAATTGAGGCCATTAAAGAGGAGGAAGAGGAAAAAGGAAAGCCCAAGGAGGAAGAGGACAGCACAGTCCTAGAAACGAACCAGTGATAATGCTAAAATTCTGAGCAGTATTTGAAGACAAGGATGACTTGTATACCAGTTCCTTTTTTCAAGCCAGCACAACATTTAGACACAACACTGTAGAAATATGGGGGGAATGCACCTACAATTGTTTAGGTTGTTTCTCTTTCCTTTTTTTTTTTTTTTTTAAAGAGTGAGGTACATTGTTTAAACTCCTCTGCTCAAAAGAAGCTTTCACACTGCAACACCGACTTTTACAGACTTTCGTATGGGGTGGGGAACTATAAATATATATAATTATATATATATATTATATATATATAAAAATATTAGCCTGAGTTTATCAGCTGCATATTTCTTTGGGTTTTTTTAAAGATGATATGGTAACTGTGACATTAAAAGAAGAGAGAGAAAGCTCTAAATGAGAAATACGTTCACAGTGAAGTGACCAAGACTACCTTGCCCTTGCTCTTCATGATGTGGTGCCATTGACAGTATCGCTAAAATATCTATGTGGTCTGCCACCATAGGCATGCATGCAGGATGATGTGCATATACATAGCAAAGGCATGGGGACATCACTGAGAAATGATTTTGTTGTTACAGTGGAGAGCAGTTGTGACACTAGAGTGTAGTGTCTCAGCATGTGTGAATATGGTCCAACCCCAGAATGTCACAAAAGTGGCCTCTCCACAGGCAGTCTTGCCTTCTGTTGCCCCAGTAAATATGATCTAAGCCAGAAGTGGGCAACTGTGGGAAGCCAAAGGACCACAGTAGCTCCTTAAGAAGCCTTAGGGGGCTGTACCACCACAATGACATCCCCCACTGCAAAAGAATGCCTCTAAATGTCCCCCAATGCTGTCTAGGGGATGTGAGGCCATTTTTGCCATGTTCTTAGACTCCCTCAGGTCATTTTAGGCCCAAGAGGTTTGTTTGTTTGTTTTTTAATAGGAAGTGACTAGAATTCATTTTGATTTATTTCCAGTTCTTTGAAAAAAAATCCTTTGAATAAAATCCCTGGGAAGCCACAAGATTGACCTGGAAGGTGCAAATACAGCCTGCGGGCCTCACTTTGTTCACCCCGAGCTGAGCATTTTTTTTTTCTCAGCCTTGGAAAGTTTGTGTAGAAGAACACCCATTTTTTTTCTTCCATACAACTCAGTAGAATTGAGATAGATGCAAACCAGAGAAGCTTTAGGTGCTGCAAAAGAAGATCCCCCCAGTTTCTTGAACAGTCTTTTCAACAGTTGATTGGGAGCTCTTGGCTGTCATTTCTGAAAAGGCATATCCATCAGGAAGCTGTTTGAGTTATATCCACAGTTATAGACGGCAGCTTGATCTGCACCATCCCACTTCTTCTTTTCCATGTTGTGAAGAAGCGCCATCACTGGTCATCTAGGAACATAGGAAGGTGCCTTATACTGGTCAGATCACTGGTACATCTCACCTAAAATTTTCAGCTCTGTTCAGCAGCTCCTGCAATCCAGCATTTCAGGCAGGATTCTTTCCTACTCCTACCTGGAAATAGGCACCTGAGTACTAACCTGGCCCAACATGTTTAGCTTCTAAAATCCGATGAGGTTGGTATGGTGTGACATTGCAGAAGAGAAGGTTCAGATAGCTGGTGGCAGTGGGCTTCAGTGTCCTGTGGAATTTGCAGTTTGTTGGAATGGAAAGCAATAGAGAAGACACTTACATAGCTTCTTATATTACATATATTCATAGTAACCACATAATTTCATAAACTCTCTCTCTCAGCTATTGAAAAGACTTAACAATTATTCAGTTTTTAATATGGAACATTAGCTTAAGATATCTGATCATGGCTCATTGTGATTTTGTAGTAATAGTAGTTGTAGTGGTTGTTGTTGCAATATGGAAAGGACCATAAAAGCGAATATCTGGGTTTTAGTGGAAATTAGATTAGATTAGTGGAGTTCAAGATCACTGTTTCCAGAAGGATACTTTCCAGATCTTGGAAAAATTCTGTTCTTGGAGGCTCCCATGGGTGGCTTGGGTATTCTGGGAGTTGTAGTCCAAACAAAGACTTACAAAAAGTTCTGATCCATTCTGAATTGATCTGTTTGCTAATGAACCTTCTGGAATGTAAAGATAGTTGGTGCAAAACACAGACAAAGTCTCAGTATTGTTTCACACAAAGGAATAACGAACCCTACAACATGCCCCCATCAGTTTCTGATGGCTACAAACTGCAGGAAAATGTTGATTAAATATGTACAAACTGTCTTTTGTACAAGGTGAGGAAACCTACCTGCCTTTAGTGATCTGCCCAATGAGGAACACCATGACAGATATTTCCAAGAACCCCAACCTCTCCCAGTTTTGCCAGAGCATCAATTTGAAGGCCACTGATTGCAATATTTTCAGCTTAGGGGCCAGGAAGGCTTGTGGAAAGCATCTGCACTAAATGGAGGTGGGATGTGATTGGGGTTGCTCCTTCCAGGCAGAGATTAACTGTTCCACCATTGCTTTTCAACAAAAGTTGCTTGTCATGTAACATTTTATATTCAGCTGGAAAGGACATAAATAGAAATTCTAATTTGACTTTTCTTTATAGGTGTGCTTGCAGCACCACAGTGATCAGACAAGTGCCATGTATTACCTCAAGGCAAAACACCCCACAAAGCCCCTGAAGGAATTGTGGGTGTGAATGCATAAAAAAAAATAGCAGGATTTTAAGAAATTGATACACATGATTATTAGATACCCCCCCTGCCGCCGCTCTCATTCTCATTCTATTTCTGCTTCCTAACATTTGTGTTGAGAGATTTTATTTTAAAAGGGATTTCATTCTTGGACTCTGAATGCAGTAAGATGGAAGATTTGGATTCATTTGGGATATTTAATATCAAGAAGCAGCTATCTTTTGTGATGCTTAAATTGAGATTTGTCCACCTTGGTTGTATGTCTCAATGGCTACTGAAGGCAAGTGAAAGCATGCAGTGTTCCAACATTAAGGCCACAAAAGGTCAGATTATTGCTGGTGAGTTGCTTAGATCTTCACTGATCCAAGACCAAGGTAATCTTACATTGAGATTTCTTTTTGCATTTTTTTCTAAATCAAATACAGAACAGAAAGTCAGATTTTGAAACAGTGTAAGATTTCTTTGTTTGGTAAACACTCATTTTGAAAAAGATTGTCTCTTTGCCTAGGATGGGTTTTATCTGTACGTAACTACGGAGACTTGGGTGGATTGTATAGATAACAAGAGGATGGTGGCATATTTTTTATAAAGATTATTTTTAAAAAGAAATATTATATAAAATCTAATCATTACCCCATTTGACAAGTAAGAGCTTGTGTAACTGGCAACGAGGCTTACCAGGATTATTACTATCAGCTAACAGTATAAAGGGGTTTGTAAACCAAGGATGCTGCCCGGAGGTCTCTATCAAAGGCTGGCCATTTATTGCTACCCAAGTGAATTTTGATAGCAACATGTGTGAAGGAGAATCAGCTTGCCTAACTGAATGCATGCTCAGAAATTGTGCAGAAGCTGTCATCCCCATGAGTGAACCATCTCTAGCACCAATACTTTGTGTGATGTTTCAAGGATGGTTATTTTGCACTTTCTCTTTCTCTGCTTTTCCTAGTCTTGCTTCTCAGGAGACCCCCTGCTATCTTACTAGTATTAACCACTAGCAAACAAGTCACCAACGACGCAGGATTTCAGTGCCAGAGTCCAACTTGTTGAAAATGCAGCGTCTGACCAGGACCAGCCAACAGATTCACCACTATGGGAGTAGTGAATCCACTCTTGATTTTACGACCACTTTTCCAATATCTTTTCCATGTTGAACGGGAGCTATGTTGATACTGAACCTCTGAAAATATAGGGTCTGGCACTGGGAAAGCTCGTATTTAACTCCACGCAGCTTTATAAAGAGCAACAGTGAAATCCAGATGAACTACTCCCACAGTGGTTCATCTACCAAACACCCTAACTTCTCAATAGACTAAAGTCAAGGGCAAGTGAAACAGAACTACACACGTAAGTTGAATGGTAGAGTCTCTCTTGCTCACTACTCTGTTTTAATAAATAATGTCCCTCAATTCTTGAAATGAGAAGGAGGTACTGAGATGAATAGGGCTTCAGATATTAGGTCCACCTGGGATTTTCCCAGTAGTCATTGGGAATATTCAATGTGAATGTGAAACCCATGTGTCATCAGTACACTCATCAGATAACTGGTGGGCTGTGGCTTCTACAGACTGTGTAGTTTTGTAGGGGGAAAACAAGTGTTTTGGTTACATAATATGTGTCTCGACCTGTAGTTCAGATCTTAAATATCCCAGGCTTTACATCTGTAGTATACAACCATGATTTCAGGATTCAAAAATGTAGCTGTGTCACTCAGGATCAGTATCCAAGGGAATCTGGAAGCATCTTTGAGATAAACATTTTTGAGACTAACAGACTAACATCTTTATAGATAATCCTTTTGGGATTTTGGACCTAGACAGAATTTGGCAGTATATTTTTAATCGGCTAGGTGGTGATGTTGTGGAAGTTTCAGAATTCCTAAAGCAGAATGTGCTCATTGGGAAGAGGTAGTCACTCTCTTTTCTTCCTCTTCTTCCTCATCCCTCATAGAAAGAAAATTCTGTTTCCTTTATGAAAAGGAAATGCATTTTCTATTTATTCCTGCATTTGCAGGATCAGAGCCCGAGGTCTAAGACCTCTAGACAAATCTTAGGCTATTTCCACACTACACTGTTCTAGTGCTATTTTCCACATTCAATGTCCTATGAAATCCTGGAGTTTGCGGTTTAGGAAGGGACATTTTGGAATTTTCAGCCAGAGAGCTCTCTGGCCTCAGTAAACTACAAATCCCAGAATTCCCCAGGATGTTGAAAGTGGAAAAATAATACTATAAAAATGTAGTGCGGAAATGGCCTTAGAAAGGGCTCAAGCATTGTTTTGGAGTCCATGGTCCCAAAGTCACTCAATTAGTTTCATTTCTCTGTGGAATCCTCTGCCATTTCACTTTTTCAACTGCTTTTAAAATATCCCAATTTCTCTCTGTTCCTCCCACTTTCCCCCTTTGTCCTCAGGATACTTCAGTGGATGCAAACAGAGTTCAAAGTGCAAAAGTAGTTTGCATTCATCTAACTCAGGATGGAAGAAAAGAAAAAAATGAAGAGAAGGAACAATCTTGACCAAATTCTCATGTTGTTTGGACACACATGTCCTGGTTTTTATCTGTGGAATGTTGAAGTATATATTTTTTTTTACCTCAGCATGCTTTCGTTCCTGATATACAACATATGCAGAAAAAATTGGCATTTTGTTTTATGTTTTCAGAAGCTAACCTCTACTCAGAGTCTACCAGACCTGCCGTGCCGTGCTCCCCAAAACACCTTTGCATACCGTTGTCAGTAGATTCATAATAATTGTTATAATGGGGAGACATTCCACAGACAAGGCCTGCTTTTGCAAAACCCAGTTCTGCTGGAAAGCTAATGAAAATTCCATAGGTAAGCCAAACAGTGTATGTATAGAGAGAGTAACCAAGGCAAGGGTTGGGCGGGGTGGTGGTGGTAGTAGAACTGGAAGTTTTCTCCATGGTCTTTCATCATGACTGGTCTTCAGAAAGAAGGTGGTATTTCTCTACTCAGCTCAGCTGATCTCTTTAGTGCTTGTTAATGCTCTTGCAGAATTCCCTGATTAGGTTTCATTATGATAACAGTAGCAAAACTCAGATCTTTATAAAGGAGTTTCTGATTAATCTGAAACAAATATGAAGGGAAATGTTAAATCCAAGGGGTAGAGTCAAACACAGCTGTAGTAAAGGAAGTATTGTCAAGACTATCTTTAATGGCAGAACCTGGAAAAGTTGCTTAGGGGTTTACAGTTCCCAGAATCCCACAGTGGCTATGCTGGGTAGAAGATTCTGGGAGTTGTTATCCCAAAAAGCAAAATGTCCAAGCTGGTCAGGAAGATTTTTTTTGGGGGGGTAAATATAACAATATGCTGGGAATAAACTACAAAGAGCCAATCTATATCTTATGTGCATAATGTGACAGCAATAGCTGGGAATTAAGGATGCAAAGAATATTCAAAAATATTTGAAAAATAGTATTAAAAATATGTTTTTTGAGTGTTGAGAAACAGTGAGGAGAAGAATCCTGAACCAACAAGAATCTTCACAGTTCAGGAACTAATCTGAGCAAAATTCATACATGGTTGTTTGCTCAGAAAGCAGTATTTTTGGTACAGGAAATGACATTTTCTGTATGAAAAATAATTTTTCAATGCAGAAATATTAATTCCTGTGCAGAAAATCCTGGTTTTTTTTAACAGAACGTGTTGTAGTTGGTTTTTTATTATGTGTGAAATTTGCACATAGTTGATTTGATTAGAAAACAGAATTTTCTGTATGGAAAACAGCATTTTATGCACAGGAATTAAAATGTCTGCATGGAAGAAGGAAAAATCAAACATTTTCTTCTAGCTGGCTCTCCATTCAGTATTGCCCATTCCCAGCTGCTTTTTCATCAGCTGAGGAAAAGAGGCTGGTACCATTATCTTTTCTAGAGGAGGGGAGAGATTCTATGGTAGAGTGGTGGCGAAAACATGTACCAAAACCATTAACTCATTTGCTCTGTCACCACAGCTTAAAAATTTCCAGAGAAAAAGACAGACAACTGTGTCATATGTAGCTTGGCTTTGAACTGTTTCAGCTATAAATGACTGGAAAATGGTTGTTAAGACAAATAATAGAATAGTTCATAACGGGGGCGGAAGTGCTTAGGTTCCAATTCAGCTACCAGGTTAGCATAATCTGGATTCAGTCCCAACCTCCCTAGTTTCTCACTGAAACAATATCCATCCATCCATCCATCCATCCATCCATCCATCCATCTGTCCCTTCTTCCAACTCCATCATAGCAAGAATTGTGCAGGGCAGAGAGAAGTTATGAGATATGGAATAGCAGAGAACATCACAGAATTAGGCAGGTTCTACACAGGCCAGACCATTTACTCACTGATGGAGTGGATTGCCCTGTGACCTCATGTTAAAGTATCCATTTCAGGATAAGGGCTAATCCCTTGGAAAATGTTTTTTATGACACACTTGTGGGATTTTTTGTTGTTGTTCTTGTTGTTGGCTGCAAGGAGCATAAGTGGCTTTATCAGGAGCCAACTAAGTGTGCCCTTCATAGTTGGCGTTCCAGGAGGAGAGCTTGCATACAGTGTAGCTAGGAACAGAACACCAAGAGTTGGGCTGTTTTCGGCCACTGATAGGCCAAGTTGCTTGAAAACTTGGGTGTCCCCCAGCTGGCAGCCTGGTCCCACTGTAATTAGCCTGGAAGTTGATGGGATTTTACACTTAGATGGCTGAACTAGAAGCATGAGAAGAAAGGGAAACACAATCTCAGTATTTTCAAGGAAGAGTTAGCATGTCAAAATTATTCTGCTTCACTTAGAATGTGCAGCTGCTTTAACCCTCAGCACAGTTCCAAATCAGTGTTGTATGCTGCATTTGGAGCCAGCTTTATTACCATTTAGTCGGTAAATTTTCAAAGGCAGTCCCATTTTGAACATACTTTTTTGTCTGAAGACATAGTAAGCATTGTTTGAGATAATTCTGCAGAAACGAAAGGAAATGGCTGCTTCATAGGTGAAGCTGCAGCAACAGGAAACAAAAGATAATGGGCTCAGTTGTGCATATGAACAGAAGAAAGTAATGGAAAGTCAATTAGGACTATGTAGTCCCTTACCTCATCCCAGCCTCTGATTCTGTGTCTCCACCAAAACATTTAACTTCCCATTCACAGTTGCCTCTGTGTAAACTTTAATCCTAAGAAATGTACCTTAGGCAGAACAGACTTAAAATGCTGCAGTGTATCGCTTCCTCTGCAGATGTCAAACTGAATTACTGAATGCCTTCCCGTGTTAAAAACTCCTTGCTTCGAATGAATTGGAGCTAGGTGGAAGGCTACTCCATACCTTGCTCTGATAGGCCTCTCTTCTGCATACCAGGAAGTTTTTCTACATCTTTGCTTCAACAAGTGAGCAGTCAAAAATTGTGATTTCATAATTTACAGGCTCAAGTCATACAGCACAGAAGTTTAGCACCTCATTCTGAGGGACATGCATACACCTCTTAATATTGGGGTATGCAACTTCAGTGCCTCCTAGGGCTATAAACAGTACTGGCTCTGTCCCTTTTAGTCTCTATAGTAGATCTCACTGGGAAAAGGGAGTAAACTAATCCAATTACTTTGAAGCAAAGATGGTACTGGTGTGGCTTGCCTTATAGTTCCTCACCACCACTTCTCACCACTTAGGAGACAGCTCTCCAGATAAGTGCCTAGGTGGTTCAGCAGTCTATTTTGTCCATCCCATTATTAGTGGTGAATGCAAGGCATTTTTTGTTTATGTTAAGGGGTTAGAATCATAGAACCATGGAATCATAGAAATGTAGAGTTGGAAGAGAGACCACACAGGCCATCCAGTCCAACCGCCTGCCATGCAGGAACACCCTCAAAGCAATCCCGACAGATGGCCATCCAGCCTCTGCTTTAAAACCTCCAAGGAAGGAGACTCCACTACACTCTGAGGCAGCAGATTCCACTGCCGGACAGCCCTGACCGTCAGGAAGTTCTTCCTGAGGTTCAGGTGAAATCTCCTTTCCTGCAGCTTGAATCCATTGCTCCTTGTCCTGGTCTCTGGAGCAGCAGAAAACAAGCTCTCTCCTTCCTCTACATGGCATCCCTTCAAATATTTAAACATGGCTATCATGTCCCCTCTCAACCTTCTCTTCTGCAGACTAAACATGCCCAGCTCTCTATCCTCATAGGGCATGGCTTCCAGGCCTCTCACCATTTTGGTCACCCTTCTCTGGACTTGCTCCAGCTTGTCAATATCCTTCTTGAATTGGGGTGCCCAGAACTGAACTGGGTTGTATTTTTATTGATTAAGGCAGTGGCTTTCAAATTGTGTTCCAGCAAATCATAGGATTCCTCAGTGAAAAAATGGTTAATGGTTAAACAGCATCCCCAAAAGACCAATTATTACCATTTTTGCCGTTCCTCTACTATACCCTAGCGTAAAGGAGTGTTGGGTGTGTTGAAGGAAGAGCTTGTGAAATGTTATGTTTTTCAAATTGCAACTTCCAGAATATCCACAGGCAGCATGGAGTAGGCACTGAAGTTGCATACTCCCCCTCCCCACGCACACAAATCCAGCCTTGCCAAGTTCTTGTATTCAATTCAGTTCCTGTTGGGCAACATGCTGCAGAAGACCTGTGTGTCCTGTAGAAGAGACTTTGGAAATGTTTCAGAAGGACCATACTTCCATTTTGGAGACTCTGTCTTCCCTTGCCACAGGAAATGAAGGCCTGAAACCTGTTGGATGGGACCAACTAGTATAAATCTACCAAATCACTTATTAAATGGTGCATCAACATTTGTATCAATCCGTTGCTTCAGTAGGTCAAATCTACTTGGGGCCACCAATAGTTTTCAGGCCATATTTGCCCCTGCTACCATGGCCATATTTATTGGAGGATTTGGGGAGTTGGAGACCAAAGCCATTTCACTGCTACACTATTATAGTGCTACTATTCCATTTTCAACATCCTGTGGAATTCTGGGGTTTGTAGTTGACTGAGGCCAAAGAACTCTCTGACTGAGAATTCTAAATGGCGTTCTCTAAACTGCAAACCCTAGGATTCCATAGGATGTTGAAAGTGAAATAATAGCACTATAACAGTGCAGTGCAGAAATGGCACCAAATGGCTCTGGACAAGTGCTGCAGGTTGTCTATCCTTGCATTAGAGTTTTTATTTCCCCTAATGTTTACCATGAACTTACAACTTACAAACTGAACTGAACTGAACTGAACTTACAAACTGAACCATGATTTATTTACAGTTTTTTTTTTCTTAAAAAAATATTGAAATAAGCACATTGTTCTGTGTTGAGGTCAAAAGCTGACATTCACAATTCTGAGTGATGGTTTAGCAAGATGAATAATCTGTTATATTCACAGACTTTAAGACACTCTTGCCCCTTCCTTCCTTCCTTCCTTCCTTCCTTCCTTCCTTCCTTCCTTCCTTCCTTCCTTCCTTCCCGCCTTCCTTCCTGCCTTTCTTGGTGCTCTTGAATGGAGTTTCATTGTCTGATTTACAATTCCATGTGTTCCAATGGAACTGGACATGCACAGACTGTTGGCTTCATATACATTAGCTCAGGATTGGGCAACTTTGGCCAGTCTTGGAGGACCCATTCTCCCTCTCATGATTGCTGCTTGCCCCCTAAATTCATCCATGGAAGTTAAGTCCTCTTCTGATTTGAAAAACAACAGCACATTTTTCCTTTCAGCGGGACGTGTGGAGAATGCATCTCCCTGTTTAAAACATTTCCCAGATGGAGAATGCTATCCCTGTTTAAAACAGGGATAGGCAAAGAGTGGCTCTCCAGAGATTGCTGGAACATAGCTGCCAGTGTTCCCTACCTCTGGCTATGCTGGCTGCTAAGGACCATGGAAATTGTAATTCAAGAAGCTCTGGAGCCTGTGCTTTGTCCACTGCTGTTTTAAAGGAACATTGTGCTTCCTTCTGCAAGTCTCCTCTTAAAAAAAAAGAAAAATGTGGTGGTAGGTTTTTGATGTTGGTGCTGCGATGGATAAAAAAATGGATGGGGGTACATATAGATTGCATTCACTAACCTCCCCACTGCCTTCACTAGTCAGTTCATGTAAGCTAATGAAAAGCATACTAATTATTGTCCTCTGGTGAAATAGATGGGAAAGGTTGGAGGGGGAGTTGCCCCCGAGTATCTGCAGATTATTTCTGGATCAGGGCATGATAACCAAATTGCTGCCTGTGGCTTCAGACTGAAATTTCAAATTCATCTGGATCTCTGGTTTTCCATCAAAGTGGCTCAAATGCTATTATTCTTGGTATTACCTGATCGTGTGCTTTTTGTTTGTTTGTTTGTTACTCGGGGCCATATTAAAGAGGGGACAGAGAGAATGGAGTCCCACCCCACCCCTAAGAGATCTATTAGCCAGTTTCTTGGCTACAGAACCCTTCCTGTATACACCCACGCCTGCCTCTGTTTGGCAACTGGAAGACCCAGCTATTACTACTCAGGGGGCCAGAGCCCATGGGTACCCCAGTTGCCAATTCCTGGTATATATACAGTTTTGTCACATGCATGCCTTTTTTGAAAATTATGTGTGATCCCCACCACTTTGCATGCACATGTTTGTGTGTAATAGCCACATGAGATGATACTTAACATTTGCGTTCCAAGGCACAAGGACATATTCGCACATCATCGCATTTCAGCTATATTTCTGCAGTCTACATCTGGCCGTGATCATCTAATCTGCCAAGGTTCAAAATGATTCCCCCAGCAACCCTTTGAAAGCTGAATATGTACTTGACTGTCACGAGACTTGAAACCAATTCCGATATCCCTTTGTAAGTGGGCAATTCACATCTGAGCAATTGGAAACTTTTGCTGTAAAAGGAATTCACTCTCATTTCCTCTCCTTTTTTTCTTCCCAGCAAATAAATTTTGCTTCCTAACTTGTGAGGCGTGGAGCGCCTCCTATATGCTGCATCTGTTGATGATGTGTAAGCTCTTTTTCTAATTAATCCAAGTATTCAATGAATTGCAGCTGTCCCATTGATGGACCTGCCTCTTTCTTTCTTTTTATATCGTTCTCTTTACAAAGTTTATATGGGTTATCTTGCAGACTTCCTCTAAAGCAATAGCTTAAGTGTTTTTTTCTGTTTTCTTTAAAGGAAGTAAAGGGCATGATCCAGTCAGAGTTTGACACTTCTAAGGCCCTTGATTCTCACTGGGTGATATTTAAGCAAACTGATGTTGACTTCCAAGTTCTTCCTTTTCTTGCAGGTCTTTGAAGCTTTGTTGCAGCTCTTTCAAAGCAAAGTGGAGACAGGAGAATGTACGAAGCAGCAGGTAGAGAAGTAGTAGGTGGAAGAACAGGGAGAAGTAGTAGTCATGTTCTAAGGAGACATGGAGAAGACCTTCTCTCAAAGTAATCATGTTTTGAGGAGAATGAAAGGAGATCTCCTTCCAAAGGTCTCTTTCACATTATGCAATTTACAGCCCTTTAAGTCCACTAAGTCCACTTCTAACTGCTGTGGATCCATCCTATGGAATCCTGGGATGTGTAGTATGGTGTGGCCAAGAGTTTTCTGGTAGAGAATTCTAAATCCTTCATGAAACTGCAGATCCCAAGAGGTTCAAGAGGTATCAAAATGCTGTAGTTGTCTGGTGTGGAAGAGTGAAAATTAAACGAGACCTTAAATTGCTTAACTTTTGACTGGTTCATGCCCAAACAAGAGGGAACTGCCAACCAAATAAGCAATGTGGAAATGTGCCATCCCATGCAGTATTTGTAGATGTCCATTTTTAACACGGTGTTCTTTTCACTAAGTACTACATGCATTAATTTATATTTATATATTGTCAATATTGTTGTAACCAAACTTCTTTTTTAGGAAAAAAAACACTTCAAAGAACAAGGCCTTGTATTTTTAGGTGATAATCTTTCACGGTCCAACTGAAATCTTTTCATTTTGTTTTGTTTTTCCTTTCACTGATACCTTGCACTTAAGACATGTAGCAATACTTAATATATTCCCTTCACGAGTATTTGTTAAGTGATTTTTAGTTAATGGCTGATAAATGTTTTGTACAAAATAGATTCTGTACAGGAAAAAAGAGAAATCTTTTAGATAACATTATTTATTTTTACTGTTTTGTAAGTTAGACACTATAATGATCCTTTTTTGCCAGAATTACTGGAAGTGCCTCTTGGTATAATGTATAATAGTAAATATGTATTCAGAATTATTAGAGATAATTTGTCACAAAATGAACAATGTGGATGTTGCAATGTGAAGAAAAACATAAATATAATTCTGTGGTATCATATTGGTTTCTGAGTTTTCTTGTTTTGGTCATTGAGGTTGGTTCTCAGATGTTAAGTTCTGCAGAAACAAATAGGCTACAATCTCATGGTCTCTAGTGAGCATCACAGGGGTAGTGCAGTTGTTTGAACCTCTTCTGTGAAGCTAGGAGACAATAGGTGGCAATGCAGGACAGCATCAGAAATACCTGGAAGTCTAATTTGGGTTTGGTAAAAAGTGGGTCTTTCATATAGAAAAGATGGGGGTGTAGCAGTTTGAAACAGGCATTGGACTCATCTGGTCCTCCTGATGTGGTTGGACTGTACCTTCAGGCTACCGTTGTTGGAATAGCAAAGGCTGAGAAATGCTGGGAGTTGCAGTCCAAACATCTGGAAACAATGGAGAGTCTCATAACAAGCAAAACATCAAAAGAAAATCTGAGGGGGGAAAAAGGCTCTGAACATAATTAATACTACACAGTAAAACATAATAATACTTTGGGAAACATGGATAACAGAAAACAAGAGAAGCCTATAGGCCGGACAATAGAGCAATATATAACAAGGCCATATATCACCACATGACAACTACATTCACCCCTTCATACTTGCTAGGGTTAGGAGAGCAAAAGTAGAATAATTGCAAATATCAAAATGTGTGTGGGTGTCTGTATGAAGGGGCCAGGGCATGGGAGAACAGGCACCCCGCATCCAAACCAAGTCAGGGAAAGAACAGAGGAAAGGGTGGATGGGTCAGCATGGTAGCCCTATATTTCAATTCTCATGCCCACCTCCTTCCTTGGGTAGGTGGGTGGGGGGAGATCAGAAAGGGGTTTGTGGTGCTGAGAAATTGGACTGAGGGTCATCCTTAGCTGGCCAGGCAGCAGATGGTGGTGGTGGTGGTGGAGGAGGAGGAGGAGAAGGAGAAGAACTAGGGGTGGGTTTTTAAAGGGCTGGGTCACCAGATCAGAGCCACTGAGAGGGAAGTTTCCCCTGGAAAAGATGCACCTGAACTGAAGGGGACAGGAGTGAAGAAAATCACAAATAATCAAATCAAGGAAAGTCAAACTTGCAAATGTGAAGGGCCGAATGTGTATGTTTGAGCAGAAAGTATTAATAAGTTAGTAGGTAATATGAAACAACAGCAGCAGTGCATTATATAATAATGTATCAAAACTTGTAAGGACGTACAACTATATAACAGGAGCAGCTTGTATACTAATAAACAGTCTAAAAGCAGATTTGAATAAATAATATAATTACTATTGATTGCCCATTACAATGCCAGTAATAAACAGTTCTAAAACTTCTCAGAAAATGAGATGGCGTTGATGTCTACAGATTCATCTTTGCATTCTATTTCAAAGCCCTGATCTAACTAGGTTTGCCAGATTGGATTCTCAATAAAGCTCCATCAAATAGGATGAAGGTACCTGTTCTCTCCCACCTTCCTAACTTTAGTTACAGTCATCCACTCCCAACGTAACTATGATGGAGAGTGAGGGAGGTTCAAAGGTATGCCCACTTGGGAGGGAATATAGCTGAAAGATGGGATTTGGAAGGAAGAAGAAGAGGTACCTTCATCCCACTTGGAGATTTATGGTACCTCACACTCCAAGATCTGTTAACAAGTGAAGTTACAGAAGACCTGTTGTAGATCCAATCTGGCAGCCCTAGAATCATGATGGGATGGATTTTACAGCACTTAGCACAAAATCCTCCCAGTAACCACTGCACTCTGAGCAAAACATGTCCCAGAGGCAAACATTAAGCATACAGCAGAGTATCAAAATAGAAAGAAGTGTGAGCAGCTGCAGAGTGTAACATACAGCATCAGCACTGACCCCACTCTGCCCACTGGTAGTAACTCTAGCACACAGAGTTGTCATCCAAAAATACCGGGAGGCTTTTATTCTTCAAGTTCCAATATATACACATTTGTACAAGTAGGATACGCAGATCCTCAGTTGTAGGTTCAGCATCACATCAGGCAGAGGTTCGCTCAGACAGAGTTCCAGTGTCATAGAATCAGCAAGAGTCAGAGAGACAGAGAAAGAACCTGTCTGAGTTCACCTCTTTCATACACACCTGCTGATAGCTTATCAGCTGGGGACAATGGCTGATGCAACCTCTTGCCATGATTTCATGTTACCATGACTCAGCCTTATTGTCCCCTAGGGATTACATCATGACTTGCCAAGTCATTCCCCAGGTGTATCCCCACATGCTCATCAAAAGTATTTTTAACTGGGGCAAGTGTCACAGCATTTCCATCCAAGAAATCATAGAAATGGAGAAGATCACAAGGACCATCATGTTCAACCGCTTCTCATGCAGAAATACACAATCAATGCACTCCTGAGAGATAGCCATCCAACTTCTATTTAAAAACCTCCAATGAAGGAGACTCCACCATACTCCCAGGCAGCTTATTCCATTGTTGAACTGCTCTTACCATCAGGAAGTTCTTCCTAATGTTTAGATGGAATCTCTTTTCCTGAAATTTGAAGCCCTTGCTCAGTGTCCTACTCTCTGGAGCAGCAGAAAACAGGCTTGGTTCATCCTCCAACCCTGGTCATGATCATCCTAAAGAATTGTCCCAAGACCTCAGAACTATTTAGAGGCCTTACTGCAGTGAATGTAGAAGATTTTAGCCATTATAAAAGGAGGGGGGAAACAGCAGCTGTGACTTAGAAACTAAGTGGCTTACTTACAATATCAACTTTCCTGAGCAGCAGCCTACTTTGTCAGATGCATCAATCAGTTTGACAAGCTGATGTTTCGGTGTGCCCATGGCTTGAGTTACAATGGAACCTAAACCAAATTAACATGGCAGAGAACTAAGACATATAATCCAAATGCATTCAATTCATTAGGTCATGAAAGATACCAGAAATATGATACACAACTTAGTGGGAACCATTTTTTTTAAAGGGGGGTACTTAATTATACCTTCTTTTCTAATTTACCTGTCTTTCAAGAGATTCCAATGCATAAGAAGAGCTTGCATGAAGAGATGGACCACCTTGTTACAAACATCATTCAGATAACTTTAGGGACCACAAACTAAAAAGTTTCCCTTGCTAATATGAAAAGCCAAGCCACCATGAGTACAAGGTCCAAAATCCATTTCAGATGGAACCCTGCTGGCATCATATATACTTGTAAATTTCTTTACACATGTGATTGTAATTTTGGCTGTTGTGTAATGCATGTATTCTGTACATGCTTAATAATCAGAGTCCCACAATTTCACACACCAGTGTGCATTCTTGGATGCTTTGTACTGTTTCCTCAGTACCTTCAATTTTATTTACTGCTTTTTCAGAAACAATCACTGTGATTCCTCATTGTGCAAATGGCTCTATTAAGTAGAGATACGGGTAGATATACAATTGGTTGTGCAAAACAGATGTACAACAAGTGGACAGTGGAAGAGTTCTGTCTCTTTCCAGGAAATGTAAACAGTATTTCATGAACAGTGCTGTTTTGGGTGAGTGGGTGCAAGGGGATACCATGAAGTGAGAGGTACAAGATTCATGTGAAAGTATAAATGCCTAATTTTGGCTATCTTCAAGATTGAAAATTTGCAACACAGAAGTATATTTTTCAGGCCATTGTGTGGTTATGCTGGTGTGTGAAGGAGGAGAAGGTCTACTTCCCATTGATTCAGACTCCTTTCCTCAGGAAACATCTTTATCTGTGATTGCTGTGACTCTAAAAAGTAGCTACAGGGCTATAGCCTGAACTTCAGGATTTACCACTCCAGCACTATCCATCCTTATTGAGCAAGGAATTGGTTCCTAAACTGCCTATCCTAATTCTGATCCTCTGCCCACTATGTTTTGTTTTTGTACTCAAGACTATGATATCTTCTTTTCCTCTGAGCAAAACCAACAACAAAAACAAAAACACATGGTCACACTTGGTAGGCTGATGGGGATTGTAGGGCAAAGCACATGAAAAGCTGAAAGTTCTCCAGCAGATATTTGGCTAATTTCCCAGCTCACACTCTTGCCTGTAAGGTCCCATCAGTTGCCAAGACATTACAACTCTATTGGCACTATCAGTTACTGCAATGTCCCTTCATTTTATTTGCTTGGTTTTCTACCTTATGCTAGCAGAAGAAAAAAACCTAATTTTTTGGTTCCTGTTGGACAAACCCAGTCATCATTCTCTTGCAAGCATAGCTTTTCAATTGCTTCTTTTCTTCTTTTCTTTTTTCCTTTTTCTTTCCGTGCCCTTAAATACGATTTGCAGGTGTTAAGTTAATCTTTTGTGAGCAAAGCTGTTATGATTTATATAACTCTATCACGACAGGCTGCAACAAAATGTCCCTTTTATGGAGCTAAAGAACTTGGGCCTGGTTTATGATGAATTTGTATTCCCCTTGAACAAGGATCCCAGTTGCCATGTTTGGTACCAGCCACTTGTATGTCAAGAATCTGGCTACAGGCTGAGGTTGTAGTCCTCTTGACCCAAAGGCGTAGTGCTAGATCCAAAGGTAACTTACAGAAAGTAATCCTGGAGAAAACTGGATATTTGAAAACACAAAGGCTCCATCGGCTTCAGTGCTTTGCTATATGTCTCATATCCTGCATTGCAGTTAGAGGTCTGCAACCTAGGTCCGTAACCTCTCTGTATTCATCTGTGTTACATATTCATGATAGTGGCACTATTGCCATGATCATTAATGCCCCCCCACCCTAAAAAACTCACCTTAAGCTCCACAAGGGCTGGAGGGGGCTGTTCACATCATCCTAAAGAGCCCCACACAACCATGCCACAGACCTCCACAGCTGAGAACATCTCTGTGGAGTCTGAAGTGCATCTCAGTGGTCAGTTCCTCAGGTCATTGCAGAATCTTGACCAATATTGACAATAACATGCAAATCTTTTTTTAAAAAAAGCCATTCACAGGAGGCCAACATATGACTTAGTGAGTTCCTCTCTTCTTTGGAAACTGTGGTTGTCTGTCTCCTAAAGCTTTCTTGGTTAATACAAAGACAGGATGAATAGATGCAATTGAAATAAAAGCCCTCCCAGCAGTAATGAAATTTCCTGAGATATAAGGTTGCTGTGCTCCCTTTAATAAAATTATAGGCCCTTTTTTGTTGTTGTTAAAAAACAGTATAGCAGTCTGTGTCTTTCTTGCAGTGTAACCCTATGCATATCTACTAAAAAAAAAAGAGTTCTTTGTGGCTTACCCTTGGGGACATTGCACACTGTTTATAAGACTGCAGCCTCATTTTTGTACTTTATATACCTTTCCTTTGGAATCAGTTCTTCAGCTTTTAAGGGTAATTACATATCAGAGAGTAAGGGATGTTGTATCATATTGATACCCTCCAACTGTCCCACTCTCCTGCCACCCCACTTTTTCAGCTGCTTTTAAAATGTCTGTTTCTCTTCCTAGTTCCCTCTTTGTTCTCAGCTTCCTTCAATTGCTGCAAACTGAGTTCATTGTGCACAAATAATTTGTACTCAGTTAACTCAGCAGGTTGGAGAGGAAATGAGAGTGCAGTGTCTTGCCCTTCCCAGTAGGCTTCAGCAAAAGAAAACGGATGCACTCTCTTCTAGCTTGTGACTTCTTAATAACTTTTGACTTCTTGACCATTCACTGATGTTGCTTGGCCACACACAGCCCAGTTTTCATCAGTGAAATATTGGGGGGTATGCAAGTCTCATAGAAATTATGAATTCTTTTTATAATAACTTTTGGGTTTACTTAGGGCTAAGGATCAATGTTCTTAGCTATCAAATTTTTCCCTTTGTTCTATTATGCTGTCTTGTATCTTCTGATATCCTCTATTATCAGAAGTGGCTGATCAATTTTGTATAGCAAACTGGGCTTCCTGAAAATAAGGTACTGTTTTCTGTATAGTTTGGAGTTTCCCATGCAAGCAGAAATATTTTACTCATTATTCATGAGAAAAGTATAGACAAATCTAAAACACAAGGCAAACAAAATACCATTTGACAGAAACTTCCAGGCATACCAAAATTTGACTATGTAATTTACATATACTTTCTTCCAGAAACCTAAACTCATTCACCTATATGCATGCTCAACACACTACCCAAGCTGAGATCTCCACAGTAAGAGCAAAGAAGAGCAAAGAACAAATGGATCCACCCATATAAATGAGTAGTTCATTTCAGTGCTAGAGTCATAGAATCATAGAAAGAGAGAGTTGGAAGAGACCACAATGACCATCAAATCCAACCCCCTGCCATGTAGGAACACACATCAAAGCACTCTCAACAGATGGCTATCCAGCTTCTGCTTAAAAACCTCCAAAGAAGATGACTCCACCACACTCCAAGGCAACATATTTCACTATTGAACAGCTCTGATTGTCAGGAAGTTCTTCCTAATGTTTAGGTGAAATCTCTTTTACTATAGTTTGAATCCACTGCTCTGTGTCCAATCTATTGCTCCTAATTTCTGGAGCAGCAGAAAATAAGCTTTCTCCATCTTCAACATGACATCCCTTCAATTATTTAAACATGGCTATCATGTCTCCTCTTAACCTTCTTTTTGTCAAGCTAAACATACCTATCTCCCTCAGCCACTCCTCACAGAGCATGGTTACCACGCTTTCTACCATTTTGGTCACCCTCCTCTGGACACGTTCCAGCTTGTCAATATCCTTCCTGATCTGTGGTGCCCAGAACTGAACACAGTATTCTAGGTGAAGTCTAATCAAGGTAGAATAAAGCAATATAATTACTTCCCTGGATCTCAACACTATACTCAGTTAACTCAGATTGGGCCTCTGCACCTGGCAAGGTTCTCCTCTTACGTTCATTTGCCCTCATGTTTTTAGCATTCTGATCTGATGCTCTGACCAGGACCAGGACCTGAATCTGGATATAATCACTTTTCAGATGTTCCATCATGCCCTCAATGTAGCATCATCTGAGGGGATAGTGAGATATAAAAATCTATAAAAGTTGGCCAAAATCACTGCTGCCTGTCACAGTATGTCCAGTTAGAGGGAAAGAGCTGGGTCCTTCCCTGCCCACCCCCCCGCATCACCCCAGCCCCAAAATGGTCATGTTGGGGCTGGGGTGACACTACTTAAAAGGTGGGTTTTAGGGGGACTTCTGTGTGGTCAGAATTATAATTGGCGTAAGTCAAATCTATGCTGTCACAACTGAGGAACAGAATGCCAGCCATTGTTTTAACTATTTTGCATAAATATTTTGTTTAAATATTTGGGTTTTTAATTAAACAACCAATCCAATTAAAATATTAATTTCAAATAATTAAAAACACATACAACACACAGTAAAAGATACACGACACCCATTGAGTATATTTCTCAGTGATGTAGACTTGAGTCAATAAACTCGGACTCAAGTTGGACTTAAGTTGCTTCAGTGACTTGACTTGGATTTGATTCAGCAATAAATGATGCACTGACTCAACTCAACTCAAGACTTGTGTATTTTTAATTACTGACTTGCTGTCCTTGGTTCAGTAACAACATATTCATCCAGAAACCTTATGACTTTGAACGACACCTCCCTCTCTTTTTGCCTACTGGTCGCATGGCAATCTGTCTCAAGCCCAAAGTGTGGACGCATGTCTCAGAGGGGAACAGCAAATTGGTTAGGCAATGGGCTTGAAGCACGCTGGAGTTCTGCTCAGTAGCTTGTCTCTGCTGCACATTGAAGGAGCCTTCTAAAACTTTTCCTAAGGGCAGAAGATAAGACTCGCCTCCAGACTGCAGGGTGCATTTCTCAGAGGGGAACAGCAAATGGGTTAGGCAACAGGCTTGAGGAGGAAGCTTTTGAAGCTTCAGTAATGGGGAGTAAGAAGGATCCTATTTCCAACTTTTGAAGCTGCAGATGGCAAAATCACAAATGTGGAGGCCCAATTCTGCTTAAATTGTTAAAACTAACTTTATTTGGCTCTGTCCAATAATTGTGGAATTTTGGTTGGGGTTGACTTCCAGACTTGAGACTTGACTTGGGACTTGACTTGAAAGTATCTTCAGGGACTTGAGACTTGACTTGAGACATGGAGTAAAAGACTGAAATACATTACTGATATTTCTGCCACAGTCAGGCCTGTTTACATAAAAAGGTCTTTACCTCTTAGGACAAAGAGTACTCTTTGGGAGCCAATCAACCCTCCTCTGGAAGAGATTTCCATAATCTAGGAGCAGCCATCAAGAAGGCTCTCTCCTGTGTCATCACCAGGCAAACATAAGACTCTGGTAGGCTCATATGTCAAGGAAGAAGAAAACACTGTTCTTGGGGACAGCTGCTACAGTGAAGGCAAAACCTACTCTCTCAAGAAACTTGTGATGTCTATTTGGACTAAGTTAAATTTGCTTTCAGAAGAGTTTTGTAAGAAACTAGAATGTGAACCCAAATGTCCAAAAATGTATCTCAGGGTTAAAACATAGTCTGGCACAGCCATTCTGAACTTCGCACCTTCCCATTCTCTAGCATTATAAAACCAATCACCTGCACCCACCATAAGATTGGGGATATGAGAACTGTAGTTCTAAACCATTTCCACACTAGACTGTTATAGTGCTATTATTCCACTTTCTACATCCTATGGAATTCTGGGGTTTGTAGTTTAGGGAGGAGTGCTATAACAGTCTAGTGAGGAAATGGCCCTACTCATCCAGACAGTGCTAGATTCAGGACTCCTCCAGCTCACTACAACTCTCTTAATTTGAGAACTGAGATTCAATTAGTAGTTGCGCTCTGTGTGCCCCACTAAAAATGTGAAGCTTTGATTCTACACATGCCCGTAACTATTTCCTTCCATCTCATACTATTTCCCTTCCTTCACAATAGGTGTGTAGCTATGGCAGTTAAAACCACAGTAATGCTCTGACTGGTGGACGGCCAACTCCAAAATATCTTGAGCAGATCCTGCATGGATTTACAATAAATTATTATCCATTTTTGAATTAGTATTCTGATTTTTGAAGTGAAATGCCAGAGCCTTATTGTCTTGATTGCTTGACGCCAAACTAGGTTTTGATACAGGGAGGCGAGCCTTTATCATCCAGTAAAATATTCTGAATCATAGACAGAGAAATGAAAGAATTAGAGCACAGGAGCCAAGATTTTGCATTGCACATGTAGAGGTAGCAGCTCTACAGTTTTCTAATCGTTGCCAAGTCCCAGAGTGTGCTGCCATGGTTGCTAAATTGACAAGGAGATGGAAGGAGAGGTGGAGAGAGAGATAAAGATATTTCAGCACTATCTTCCATCTCTGCTGGGACTCTCTAAACAGAGAAATGAGATCGTGATTCTGTTTACACTTATATTACAAATGCATGCCCACCAATTGTCCCAATTTGGCAAGAACAGTCCCTACCAATCCTCTGTCATTCCATTTTCCAGCTGCTTTTAAAATGTCCCAGTTTTCCTCTTCTCCTCCTGCTTTCTCCCTACCTCAATTGGTGCAAACTGTGTTCACAGTGCAAATGTACTTTGCACTCAATTAACTTGGTAGGGGAGATGGTTTTTCCCTTTCCAGTAGACTCAGGCAAAAGCAAACTGCTTCAGACCTTCTTGCCTTGTGGGTTTTTTGCTTACTTGACCACATTCTGATGTTGTTTGGCCGTAGGTGCCCTGTTTTTAATCCCTGAAATGTTGCTGGGAGCGGGGGCTAATAGAGGCTGACCGTATATTCATACAAACTTGCTTGTACTCTTAAGGTCACCTGCTGATGAATCTTCAAACTGAGCACCATAACAGACGCATAAACTTGCAAGGCATCCTAAGAGTCATCTAATCCAATTCCACCACTGCTGGAGAGATCCACAGTTAAGTATCCCTGACTGGTGACCAGCCATTGTCTATTTAAAAGCCTCTAAAAATGAAGAGTTCACTACTTTCAGATTCCCCCTGAACCTCAGGATGAGCTCCCTGATGGTCAGTGCTGTCCGGCAGTGGAATATGCTGCCATGGAGTGTGATGGAGTCTCCTTCTTTGAAGGTTTTTAAGCAGAGGCTGGATGGCCATCTGTTGGGAATGCTTTGATGTGTGTTCCTGCATAGCAGGGGGTTGGACTGGACGGCCCCATGGTCTCTTCCAACTCTGTGATTCTATGATTCTGTCATTCTCAGGTACTATATTCCACCAATGAAATTACATGAGGAAGTTCTTCCTAATGTTTAGTCATAAACTCTTTTCTTGGACTTTAAATACATTGATTTGTATCCTGTTCTTTGGAGCAGCAGAAAACTTTCTAACTCCATTTTCTACCTTCACATTTTCCAGATGGCTATCATATTACCTCTCAGTTCTCTCTTCTCCAGGATTAAATATACCGGCGACTCTCAAAAACTCCTCACAGTTTATATATTGTAGTATATTACAGTATATTATATATTGTAAACAATAACATGTCTTATGAACATGTCTTATGAATATGTCAAAAGAGTATATTATTATATGTTGTATATTATGGTATGTTATAGTATATTTAATATTGTAAACATTAACAAGTCTTATGAACTTATGCTTTTTAATAAAAATACATTTTAAAAAACCCTCCTCTATCTAGTATCTATCTATCTATCTATCTATCTATCTATCTATCTATCTATCTATCTATCTAGTTTTTAGATAGGACACAGTTTTGGTTGGGCATTCTTCATGGCCTGTGAATTCCAAAAGATGCTGGCTGCAGTCCCTGAAAGCTTATGCCACATATGACGTTTTAGCCTTTAAAGTACCTCAAGATTGGTTACAATTTGTCTTACATGATTGAAGAGTGGGTCCTAGTGGGTAGACTCACCACTACAGTCATTATCCCTGATGAGCAAATTAAAATAGACCATCATATTTTTTATTAACAATTTTCATTAACACTACAAAGGAGAAAGACACATACTGTACAAAATAGAACATTACAGAAGAAAAGAGAAAAAGATGTAACAATGCATTACTGAACATTACTGAACATTCAGACATTAATAGAACACAAACATAAAAAGGGGGGGAAATACCCTATGAAATCTAAATAATAATAATAATAATAATAATAATAATAATAATAATAATAATAATAATATAAACCCCAAATATCTAAACATCAAACACTTTGACCTTAATGTCCCACTCCCTGATCATGGTGGTTGTTAACTTCTGAAGGTTTTACTGTCTCAGATTATCATCCTTTTCTTATTGTATTTACTCAGATAGTTTAGAATCAGTAATATAGATAGACATATTTTCAAATATATATGATAAGTAAAAGAAAAAGGTGAAGAGGAAAATATAGTTCTACTAAAGGTGTTCTAAATTCAGTTTTCAATCAACCAGTTTTTAATCAAATCCAAGTGTAACTTGTCTGCCTTTAAGAGCAAGTAGAGTTCTAGGGTGTTTCCATCTATCAGTCAAAAATGCATTTGCGTGTGTACATGGGCCTTCAATTCACCTGTCAACTTAGGGCAACACATAAATTTCATGGGTTTTCTTAGGCAAGGAACATTAGGCAAGGGATGTTCAGACCTGTTTCTTCCTCTGAAAGACAGCCTACAGCACCTAGAATTTGTTGGTGACCTCCCATTCAAATACTAACCATGGCTGACCCTGCTTAACTTCCAAGATCAGGCAGGATCTGGTGTCTTTAAGGTATTTAGGCCCTCTGACAAAAAATACACTGACCCAAATTCTATTTTGGCCAAAAGGACATTGACATCAATCCTAAGGAAAACAATTGAATCTAACTGGATATACCTATGTGGTGACTGATCATTCAGCAATTGAATGAAGTGGTCTGCTCTAGCCAAGATGAACCAACAGGATTCCAGTCATTGTGCAGCTTCATGGCTTTTTTGCATTAAGAAGAATAGATAGAAGAAATGCTGGAAAACATGGGAGAGGCAAAAATGGAAGATGATACCACCTGAAACCTCTGCAAAGTTCTATATTTAAGGCAGGGTAATCACACAACAACAACAAAATGCATTGGGAAACAAATTTTAAAAAAGGCATGTTTGAATTGCATCAAGGTTGAAGAAGACGTCAGTGTATGAATTTTTTCTCCCATTTTAAAAAAGTTGCAGTGCGTAGCCTTGTTTCAAACATGATCTGAAGTTACCCAATCCATAGTGGGATGGGGTGCAAAGCAGTCTTTGCAGAGGTATTTCTGCCTAGGCAAAGGAAAGTCTCTTTATTACACCCGCCCTCTCCTGTGCTTGGCAGGTTCCTCCCATGAAGTCTTTTATTTCCTGGGAACCAGCAATTAAGAAGATCAGAGCTTTAGAAAGGGGGAAAGAAAGAAGGAGGGAGGAGGAGGGGGTGAGAAAGCTTTATCACATGCATACTGTCAAACTTGCTGCATGTAGTGAAGAAAGATCTCAGGAACCTTTAACCATTTCCACAGTGAAGGAGCCCAGCTTCTCTTTCGCTCATGACTTTTGCTCGTTCTGGGATTTGTAGTGGGGGAGGGGGGAAATCCAATGTGAAGGTGGAGGGCTGATCAGGAACAAAAGCAACCAAAACAAAGGTATCAATCAGACAGGCAAAACAAAGTCCTACATTCTCCACCCCTTTGGTTTGCTGGTCTCCTTTATCTACCTCTAGATATATAAGTTCTACCTCAGACTGGGGTTTCCCTCAAGATTCTTCCACCTAGAGGCCAGGAGAGAGGAAGAATACCTGTATTAGATTTTGAGTTCAGCCACAAGGAAGTGACTCTGAAGAACGGACAGTTGCTACTGCCAAGGTAAGGTTGGTTTCTCTTTCCTCCTTCCTTCCTCCTTCTCTAAAGCTGATGCCTTCATTTGTGAATCCAAACCAAGTTCTTTCTTCTTCCATAGACCATGGAGACACACTCATCCGACAAAATGTAATCATAATTAAATCTTAGCCTTACTAATATAAAGATGATACACACATATACTGGTTTTCCACTACTGGTTATAATATCAACTCTTACAATGAAAGGCTGGTGAGAGAATGTTATTGTCATGTTGGTAGTTAAGAACGTGTCAGATTTATTTCTTAGGCTGATTTGCTGGCTGTAAGAAAAATGTTAACATTGTGAGTAATTTCAAAATTCTCACATAATTTGAAAGTTGTTGTGAGTGTGGTGTTTTCACTACTCTTTTATTATTCTCATGAAAGCTGTACTTTCTCATAAACTCCTCAAGACTATAGACCTCTTATTTAAAGGCTTGCAATTCTTTTGACCCTATCACCACCACCACCACCACCACCACCACCACCACCACCACCACCATCATCTTGTTGGCTTTTTAAAAGATGGAAGTCTTCAAAACAGTGCACTGTGTGAATGCTCAGAAGAACATTGAACTTCTATTCACTTCTTTGAGGAGCTGCTTCCTATTAGATGACAAGGACCTTCTGCACTGGGGATACTATAATATATGAAAGCCATCATAACTAGATCCTGAACTAATTTGCAGGAAAAATGTTTCCCTGGTCGGTTTATTTATTATTAGTTATATTCATTTTCTTTCTTATCACTGATGAGAAGGCATATAACATTCTCTTCCTTCTCACTAGCCCAGTAAGGGAGGACAAAGAATGACCAGACTATAGTTATTCAACTTGAACCTGGGAGCTCTGGGGTCTCCTAACCCACCATGGCTCTCTGTTTTTTTCCAAATTAAGAGCTTCAACTTAAATCAGAAAAATTGCCTGCATTGCCTTATGGGTTTTGTAGATTTTAAGGTTCCATAAGCACTTCTCTATATGTATTTTGAATACCATGTGGGTTCAATAGTCTTGAAGATATATTAATGGGTTGTCTTGTATGCTTGTATTTCACTCAAGGTTACACCTGAATTCCTGCGTCGGAAGAAATGGACCAGTGTCCCAAAAAGCTTATGTTCAAATAAATTAGGTAGTCTTAAAGGTGCCACAAGACTCCTCCCTAATTTTTTTTATGGGATCTGGTGTCATTGCAACGTTTATGAATAAAGCCAGATATGAAGATAACATGACTTGTCCTTCATGTCTTAGCATGGATTTCAGGGCAAGATGTTAAGATGTATGTCCATCTGCAAAAGGAATGTGTTAAATAAAGGAGACATTCATGAAGTTTAAATGTCCCTTTACCCAAATGCCCATGCTACAGGAGATATGATGAAGGACTGACTGTACTTCTCTATATGAACCAGTCTGAGCTCTAAAATCAAAGCCCTCTTCTCTGTCCCATGACCTTTGCAGGATCATTTGGTGGCTACAAGGAAAGAGGGCCTGCTTCATGGTTGCTCCCAGACTTTGGTATTCCCTCCCAAGGGAGACCAGGATGGCTCTCTTTCTACAGGCAAGAGAAATATTCCTGTTCCATCAGACTTTTGTGATGGACTTTTAATGGAGTACTGTAGTGGTTTGTTGGTTTTTTTAAAAATACTGTCTTTTTAATAAACTTTAATTGGTTTTAACTCTGTAGATTGTTTAAAAGTTTTAAATAATATCCAGAGAGTGAGTGAGAGAGAAATCTTTGTATGGTTTTTAATATTTAAGAGGTTTTGATAATTCGTATGCTGTCTTGAGTCCCATTGGGGAAAGAGTGAATGGAAATGAATGACAACAATTAACAATAACAATCACAATTACCTAAATTGACTAGAACAGACCAATTAAATCAATGGGATTTATCTATGCACTGACTCACCACTCAACAATTGATTGAATGGGTCTATCTTAACTGAGGCCAATAGAATGCTTGATGATGATGAGATGAATTCAATGTCGGAGTGCCCATCTGTTCTTTTAACCGAATATTGTCCCAGAGTAGAAAAGGACATGAACTTGGCAAGTCTTTCATCATTCAAAGGTGACATAGATACAGTTCTTAAGGCACACACAAAAATTTATATCCCCAAAAAGAAGACTTAATCTGAGATTGAGGTATATCTGAGCAATCTTAGGTGACATTGGTTATGATATCTGTTGGTTTTTGTATATGTGTCTTCAAGTCATTTCCTACTTATGATGACCCTAAGGTGAACCTATCATGGGGTTTTCTGTGGCTGAAAGTCTGTGACACATCCAAGGTGACCCATGGGTTTCATGACTGAGTAGGAAAATGAAGCCTGGCCCCCAGGGTCATAATCCAATGCTCAAACTACTACAGCACACTTGAACTTTATTTAAGCACGAATGCATAGTCAAATGCTCAGGGATCTCAAAGTTTGCAGCAGCAGAAGCTCGGGAGAAATGGATCTGTTGGGTTTGATTTCTCTGATTCTCCTTTTTCGAAGCTTAAATTTGGTTCATGCTGAGCTGTGAGGACTTTTTCCCCAGTTAAGCCCATTTGAATTTTAATTTTTTTTAAAAAAATGCATGACCATGCATACACGTGTTTGTATGCATATCTTCTGAACTGGCATTTTCCCGCACTATATCTCATAATATACGTACTTAATTTTATCCAAAAAAATTCTCTACTGCAGTGCAATTTAAAGGTATACATTTTTGTGTATACCTTTCTCTAATATACCCATTTTCATGTACATTTTTAAACTGGAGAAGTCTCTTGCAAAATTCTGAAACGAGCAAATTTTGACGGACAGCTGAGTTCAGGTTCACATATTAGTCTGAACATGGAAAATTAGCTGAAATTAGGTAAAATCCACATTAAATATGTGAAGCGTATTTTCTCTTTCCATACTTAAAGGAAGCTTCCTTATATGAGATATTGCTCATAGTAACATGATATAGTATTATATAATATATTATTGTAACATCAATGTCCATGGTACTTCATAGAGTACCAGAAGTCAGGACACTGCCCCAATGAGCATACAGTCTAAAATTTAACAGCTGGGATACAGCAGAGTAAATGGAGAGAAAGTCAGGTGCAGCAAACAGGGAAATACTCTGTGATTATTTCAGTTCCGTGCATTTAGGCTTGATTACAGGCCAATTTGTACTAGACAATGAGAGTGAGGTGGTTGTACCAAGGACTTGATAGAAAAGGGGGATTTTGAGAAGAATTGAAAGTAGTAAGAGAGGCATTGCAGGTGGGAATTCCATGCATACAGACCAACACTAAGAGACTAGGCTGGTGAGTACACATGACAGGGCTTTTTCTGTAGCAGCACCCTGGCTGTGGAACTTCCTTCGAAGGGAAGTCCGTCTGGATCCATCTCTCTTGAGCTTTCAGCAGGCAGCTAAGACTGTGGCCATTTCTGCACTAGACTGTTATAGTGCTATTATCCCACTTTCAACATCCTATGGAATCCTGGGGTTTGCAGTTTAGGGAGGGGCTGACTGGCCCCTCCCTAAACTTAAAACCCCAGGATTCTATAGGATGTTGAAAGTGGAATAATAGCATATAACAGGCTAGTGTGGAAATGGCCTGTATTATTGGATGTCCTTCAGTCCTGATCATAAGGGTGGCACCTCTAGCTGTCTTCATTTCATTTCATTTCATCATAGATCTATACTTTTTTACATGTTGTTTTCTGTTTTGCTGTTTTCTCCATTCTGTTCTTCACACATGCTGAGTAAGAGATTCTTGAGGCAACATCTCTTTATTTTGGCTCTTGTAGGCAGGCACACACATAGTTATAGTCAGATGGGCTAAAACAGAATCCCACTCTTTTCCAGCTCAAGTTTTATTGAATCGTTTCCTGTACACATGCTGCTGCAACCAAACACTCAGTCTGTTTTTCTTCAATCCTCTTCCAGCATCCTTCCAGTCCGAAAGGCACTAAAAACCTGCAGCTAGATGTAGGACAAGGGAGGAAAGGGGAGGTGGGCACAGGTATAAAAGATTTTGTAAGACGTTTCTTTGTTAGATGCTTTGTTAACTTAGGTATGCCTGTAATGGGTAATGTTGCATACAAAATTACATGTATTAGGGGAATAAAGTATACACACACAAAGGATCTTTCTGCACCACACTGTTATAGGGCTATTATTCCACTTTCAGCATCCTATGAAATCCTGGGGTTTACAGTTTAGAGAGGGGCCTTGAGAATTCTCAACCAGAGAGCTCTTTAGCCTTAGTAAACTACAAACCCCAGAATTCCACAGGGTGTTGAAAGTAGAATAATAGCACCATAACAGTGTAGTGCAGAAAGGCCCAAAGGGTGAACAAACATTCATGTGAACTTTAAAATAAATCCTCAGAATTCAAAATGAACTGAAGAGACTAGACCAATTGTTGAAGCAGGGGACCAAATTAAAATAAATGTGGAATGTTGAGAAAGTGAATCAATAAAATGGGTAGGTTTTTCCATTCCTAGTCAAGCGATCAGAGGTGAATGATGTTGGAAGTCAAGTGATGGGTAGATGAGACAGGGCCAAAATGAGACAGCAGAGGATCTAGGAAGATAAGGTTGTAGTCGTCTCAGTGTACGATGATTGAGGAAGTGCCAATTATTTATTTATTTGCTGATTTGTTTACTTATTTATTTAGAGTATTTATACCCACCCTTTAGCCAAATAGGGTCCCAGCGCGTCTCACCAAGTTCTTTGTCCGAAACCTTACATCTAAATAAATTGACACACAGGAAAGAGGAATGATAATGGAGGAGTGGATTAAGTCCAGCAGATACTGTCTGTTCTCCTCTCCCCCAAAAGGCCAGAGAAATGATAGTTGGGGTGGATGGAGGGCTTTTTATCAGCTGCTGGGACCTATGCACAATGGAACTATGCCTGTTTTCTCTTCTGTTTGTCTATGTATCTTTTTATTGCTTATTGAGATGCACAGAAGCTTTCCAAGGTCTTGGGTATTAGCACCTGCCATCATCGGGTACTTTATATTCTAATCAGAGATGGTGAGGAATGAACCTGGGAGGTGCTGTGGCATGAATTTGTGAAGCAAAAATTGCATTGCTGAGCACTGGTTCCTGTCCACCCAGAGATGAAGTTGTCCTCTGTGTCTCTGCATGATTTGCTGTTCTGACTTGGATTCCTCCCCAGAGGTCTCTGCTAGAAACGGGCAATTGTATCCCAATTTCTGTATCAGAAATGTAGGTCATATTTATTAGTCCCCAGTCACACAACAAAAACTGTGCTCTGAGTCATTGCATTGCTCTTTCTTTAGCCTGTGGCATGTGTAGAAACATGGAGGTGGCTTATGTCTTTGGAATACAGATCATTCTTTTTCCCCTATGTATTAAATAATGACTTTTCAAATAAAGTGAAGTAGACATCCCAAATCCACTTAACTATGTAACAGAGGTCTTCTCTTATATCTGTGTAGAAATTTGAAACAAAAATGTTTGAAAACCATTTCCAGTGGACATTAGCCACAGGATAGGGTGTACAAGAAATCCCATAATAAAACAAAATACTACCGCAAAATGAAAGTGCCTTAAAAAGGAACAGCTGTGATTAAATCAAAGCACAATAATCAAATGTGGATTAAAATAAAAGCATTTTCAGAGCTCTTTAAAGGAAATGATGAGAAAGTCATATATATTTCTAGGTACGCCCACTACTAACAAGACTGTGTCTTTCATTCCCATGAATCCAACATTTCTTACTAATGGGGCAGAAAGCAATGGAGATGATCTAGTATTTGGCCAAGTTCATATAGGTGCAGACAGCAATTGGAATTCTCTGATCCCATGCTGTTTATTTTGATGTCTTACAGATTGATTGAAAGGGAACATTAAGATGGAGAATTCATCCAAAGACAATGCCCAGTTCATCTTGAAAAACACAATGCTGTCCATCGACAGAGTATCTTTAAGATCAGAATCGTCAGCTTCGAAGGAGAAAGGAACATTCTGTGGAGGAATGAAGGTACAGCAAATGTAAGGGATTGTGAAACTTGCCCTTTCGAGATGCTGAGAATTTATCATTGGATCAGTTATGATCCTTACATTTTTCAGAAGGGCTTTGTCTTCTGACTTCCTAATTCTATATGTCATATGCTCCAAAATTTCATTGATGAAAATGGAGATGCATGTGGCCACGCAATCTGAGAGTGGTCAAGGTAGCCAAAGTTATATGGAGCCCTGGTGGTGCAGTGGTTAAATGCTAGTACTGCAACCACAAGGTTGTGAGTTCGATCCTGCCGGGCTCCAAAGTTGACTCAGCCTTCCATCCTTCCGCAGGTCAGTAAAATGAGTACCCAGCTTGTTGGGGGCAATTAGCTAAAACACATTGTAAACTGCTTAGATAACAGTTAGTTGATAAGCGGTATAGAAATAAATGCTATTGCTATTAAGCAGAAGGTTATTGATGAGGAAGGGTACATAAGCTAGGAGAGGCTGCTGCAGTTTGCTTTTGCCTGAACCTACTGTGAAAGGCAAGATTCTGCTCCTTTCATCTCCTCCTGTTGAGTTAATTCAGTATGAACTACTTTTGCCCTTTGAACTCAGTTTGCAGCAGCTGATGTTAGCTGAGGATGAAGGAGAACAGTGGGAGGGGGAGAGATACACTGGGGCATTTTGAAAGAAGCTTAAAAATATGATGACAGAGGATCTATGGGGATCGTCCCTGGCAAATCGAAACAATTGGAGGGTATGGTATGTATTTACTTAGAGTCAAGTCGTAGTAAGTTCAGTGGGGCTAACATGGGATTCAAGCTGGCTTTTGGATTCGATTTAGGCCCCAGACTATTACTTCCAGAAAGCTTCAGGTGGCACAGCCACTGGCAATTCTGACTGAGAGATTACTTAGAGTCAAGGCCTAATAAGTTCAATGAAGCTAGCATGCTATTTTATCCAGTGGCAGAACTTGAAGTGTGTGGAGTGGGGGGCGGGAGAGGGTGGGGCTACAGTGTGAGGGACGGGGCCACTATGTGCAGGGGTGTGGCTGCGGTGTGTGGGGGCACGGCCAGGGTGCACAGGGATGTGGCTATGGACACAGATGCCCCAAAAACATTGCCGTTCCTAGGCGAATCACCTCCCTGCCCCCACATCCCTATGTGACTGATTTTATCCATCCCTATTCATGTTACCCCTCATGCCTAAATCTGCTAGTCCCACCTAGAGTAGACAATAAAATTGACATGAGTGTTGCCTTACTAAGGTCCCATTGATTTTATGGTTTTACTCTGTTTGGGATATCAATTTTGTTCATTCATTCATTGAATGTACAGCCAACCTTTCTCCAGGGATGTGTTTCAGGCTGCTTTTGGATTGGATTTAGGACCTAGACTACAACTTCCATTCAACTTCAGCCAGCCCAGCCACTGGCAATTTTGGCCAAGAGATTCTGGGAGATGCAGCACAAAATTTCTAGGCTCTGCCTATTACTGGTCCTATAAATGTTTCCTACAGATTATAGGGAAAACTGGGGACAGGCTTTCTATGAATGAAAGCATGAAAGATGCAGTCATGTGCCTTGTTAAGTACATTTAAATGTCACTGGTTTTGAATGAGAAGGTTGACAGTGATTTCAAATTACATGCAGAATTCTTTGTAGTAGAATATTTTGCCCTAGTACAATTATGCTTATTTATTTTTAAGCATTTGAAATCTTAAAATCTAGAACTATTCCCATATGATTGCTGCGATCCACCAGCAGTGGAATTATTGTGCTGTCCAGTAGTTGTTACAGCAATGCCAACTGTAGATATTACACCCCCTCAGTGGAAGAGTGAAGGCATAACTGATTCTGGAGAAGAAACCCCCATGCCAGAATTTTATTCAGTTACAATAGAACCTGATTTACTTATTCACTCACTGGAATTACTGATCCAGAAATTCTGAGATAGCCAGTGAAGGTCTTTCAAAACTGATGTTATATTCATAGTCCTGGCTGTATCAGCCAGCCTTTTTGTGGCTGTTTTCTTCATCAGATCGGACAAGTCAGAAGAACCACCTTTAAGGGCAGCCCCACGTACAACACATTGTAGCAATCCAGCCTGAAGGATTCCTGACTCTGGATTACCGTAGCCAAAGGATGTGAGGATCTTTGCAAAATTTTTCATGTACAGCAAGTCAGGGTGCCAAGGCACCCTGTCAAGAAACTGCCAACCCTCATGAGATTTCTTTCCTTTGGTGCGAAATTGAGGTACTAATCTCTTTAATTCTATCCAGCTTTCCACCATTTCTTCAAGGTGTTCTGTACCCAAAACTAATTGCTTTTCCCATTCTGAGGCAAAGTCCATGCACTTGTCAAGCACAAAGGGGCAGACTTATTGATAAAAAAAATTGCAAAAAGTCCATCCAATCTTTATGCCTTTAAAAAAAAAATCTGTGGAACAAGGCAGAAGAAATTATAATTTGTTCAAAAATTGTCTACACTCTTTATACCAAAAATTGCTGAAAATGCAAATATTCCTTCTAAGAATGTGCAAAAAAAAAATCATGTTACACAGACAGGGTGAAATTTTTTGTGTATTCTCATTCACATACACACGAATAAGACAAGTAAGGATATACCTCACTATTTGCCAGAGCTGGCAGACCAGTCTAAGCCATCTATAGATACTCTGTATTGCCAAGGGCCCTTTTGCACTGCACAGTTATAGCACCATGATTCTATTTTAACAAACATGATTCCATCCTGCGGAATCCTGGGACCTGAAGTTTGGGGAAAAACATTTAGAATTCTCAGCCAGAGAGCTCTAGCACATCACCAAACTATGTGCTCCACAATTCCATAAGATAGAGCCATGGCAATTAAAGTGGAATCATTGTCCTATAATTGTATCTTGTGTAAGGCTACCTGGGGCATAACTCATCCCAATGCATGCCAACAATGAGATATGAGTCATCCATATGACTAAGACAGGAATTAAGACATACCAGTATGCTGTTATAGTGCTAATTATTCCACTTTCAACATCCTCTGGGGTTTGCAGTTTAGGGAGAGGCTTTTAAGACCTCTCTCTAAACTGCAAACCCAAGGAATCCATTGGATGTTGAAAGTGGAATAATAGCACTATAACAGTCTAGGGCAGAAATGGCCTGTCTTTCTGATCTATGTCCAATTCATGTGTGTTCACCCATGTGTCTATTTCATCTCATAGCTGCATTCATTTGCAATTTATGTCAGTGTTGAAAAAATATCTACATAAATATCTGCATGCACATACCTTTTTGAAAATGCATTTTCTCCCATAATATACACTTTCAAATGTGTGTTTTCAGCCTGTATTTCAGCCAAGTTGTGCCCCTCTTCTGTAGAGTTGCAGAAGGCAATAACCCAGCAGTATCTTCTTTATCATGGCAAACTGTGGCCAAATATTATATGATACACCAACAGGAATCAGTAGGATTATATAGTGTTTGTTGGTTGATTGCTATGCCACTGTATTTGATGCCATAAAGTAGACATTGTGTTTGCAGAAATTTTGCAAAACACCTCACAAAACAAAACAAAACACCCATCTCATTAGCTCTCCATCTTATACCAAGGTCTAAATCCACTCGTCCATTTTTAGACCCATTAAATAAATGGGATTTGCATAAGCCTTGACTGACCAAGATCCCTTTGATTCGGTGTGTCTAGTAGGAATTGTCATTTCGATATAGGCCCTGATGTCCAATATTGGATTAATGTTGGCATTTGCATGTGAAGGCTGACGTTCCCAGAAATGTTTCATGAATGCTCATAAATATGTACATTTACCTGTGTTCCAGACATTCATATGGCTTGCCAGCATTCATTGGTGCAAAGTTCATAAAATTTGCCTAGGATTTTCAGAACAGACTGTCAAAAGTCATCACATTTCTACGTTCCACTGCAGGATCACTGTATGTGATTGCCACTTCTCTTCTAAATGAGAAATTCCAAGTGTGGAGCTATTCGGTTTCATTTCTCTGTGTGAGAACACCCTGGTGTATTAGGTTTTAACATTTGCGGTACTTGCAAAGATGCAGTCAGAGTGTAAGTGGAAGTAAAAAGGCACTTCTACAAGGCAGAAGATCCCTTGGGGAAGAAATTCCCAAGGTTACGTCATCTGTTCCTGGTAACCTTTTTCTATCCTCACCATTGGAAAATAGAAAAGAATATATATTGGCTTGCATTAAATATATATCTCATTAGCAATTTGAGGAAAATGCAATTCAACACCATTGCAACAGGGAAAGGGTCATTTTGTGTGTCCATGTATGTGTGTATTTGTGTGTGTGTGGATATTGCTCTTTTAAGATAAGGCTTCCCTTTAGTAAGACTGCCAACAAGAGTGTTTCTTTGCCAGTGTTCCAGCAATGTTTACTACTATGCCTAGGGAACTGTGGCATGACAGTAATGAAATGGCAGCCTTCCCATTTAGGCTATTGTTTAAAAAGAATTTAGAAAGCAGGTATTGCCATGGCTTAAGGTAAACTCCTCTTTCTGCATGTCTGGCAATACTTTATTTGTCATATTCACCTGAAAAAATAGTGAAATGAGTCCAACTTCTACGGCCCAAATGGGGTCACAGAATTTGGCCATTGGGATATATTTTTAACCACCCCATTAGAAAGACTAATAAAATTGGCAAAGCTATCCATTATTGTGTTCCACTTTGGTATCAGAAAAGTGGGGCAGGAATTGTTAAGCATCCTGGCATGGACTCTATTGATTATTATTTTGTGCCTTCAAGTCATTTCCAACTTATGGAAATTCTAAGGCAAACCTATCATGAGGTTTTCTGAGACTGAGAATATGTGACACATCCAAGGTCATCCAGTGGATTTCCATGACTGAGCAGAGTATTGAATCCTGGTTTCCAGGGCCGTAGTCCCATGCTCAGACCACTACACCCTGTTGGTTAGTCACCATTAAAAATGCCAGTGAAATTCTAGTTTGCATTAATAAGAGCAGGGTCCAGACAAAGGGAAGTAATAGTTCTACTCTATTATGTTTTGGTCAGACATCCCTTGAAGTACTGTATCCAGTCTTGGATACCACTATTTGAGAAGGATATTGACAGGAATGTATTCAGAGGAGGGGAACCAGGATAGCAGAAATCCTGGAAACCAGCCCCTATGAGCAATGGCTTGTGGGACTGGGTATGTTTGACTATGAAGAGAAGATTGAGAGGTGACATGATAGCCTTATTTAAATACCTGAAGTAACCTTGCATGGAAGGCGGAGCAAGCTTGTTTTCTGTCACTCCAGAGATAAGAACACTAACCAATGGATTCAAACTGCAAGAAAAGCAACCCTACCTAAACTTTAGGAAGAACTTCATGGCTGTAAGACCTGCTTCAGGGAGGAATAGACTGTCTTGAAGGGTGGTAGACATCTTGGGATGTCTTTAAGCAGAGTTTGCACGGGAACATTTTAATGATATTTTGGGAATGAGTTAGTTGTATATTCCTGCATTGACTGGGGGGGGGGTTAGATTAAATGACCCAGTGCAGTCTTTCCAGCATTATGATTCTATGACTAGAGTAGAACCATAGAATCAATTGTGAAATGGTGAATCAATACAAAAAATAAATCCATTGATTTATAGGGTCTGCTCTTGTTGGGACTAACAACCAGATACAAGGCCCTGGTAGGTCCTAGTATGGGGCTAGTGTTTTGTTTGATGTGCCCCAAGACACATTAAAACCAAAACAATAAGAGAATATCTCAGGTTCCAAAGTGTGAAAGTTTCTCTGAATTTGCATTACTGCTGGGGCAAAAGAATCGTTCTCTCTTTCTCTGTCTCTCACATGCACACATATACCAATCCCACCTTACTCTAATGCAGAGCTTTCCAAACTTTTCATGTTGGTGACACACTTTTTAGACATTCATCATTTTGTGACACAGTAATTCAGTAAGTGGAGGCAGCCACTTGGCCCGGGACAGCAGCAGCAGTGGCAGGAGAGACAGCCCCTCCACCCAGACCTGGCCCACCACCACCTTTGCCAGAGTTTTCCTCAGCCTGGGGTAGTAGTGACAGGGGGAGTGGCAACACCTCCACTCAAGTCTGGTCCAGTGTGGCTGCTTCCCTCACTGTGGTCTTCCTCAGCTTGAGGCAACAGAAGAGGGAGAGGCAGCCTCTCCACCCAGGCCTGGTCCGTCACTGCTGCCATTCTTCCCAGGGTCTTCCTTGGCACAGGGCAGCGGTGACAGAGACGACACCTTCACCTGGGCTTGGCCCGTGGTGG